>NQII01000706.1:677962-717638 GCA_002778355.1 Clitarchus hookeri
CCCTTTTCCATGCTCCTCCCACACCCTTACCCTGTACTTTTGATATTTTTTTAGTCTACAATTGTAATAATAAATAAGTTTTCCATTGGGCAACACGTTGGATTGCCACTCTCTATAGTGTGTTCATGTGGTATACCAAAACTGTGTCTAAAAAAATGTGTGTGACAAAATTATAGCAACTGTAAAGGTGTATTGATATGTCCAGCTTAAACTGAAATTACTGAACTCTGTAGGACCTGTACTCATGTAACACATCAACTAGGCCTATACATGACATACATTTGCGTGCCAGTATACTCAACTAGAAGCAAACAAATAGAACATAGGAATTTTCCTTCCATTAATTTAATACATTCACCAATTCTAAAAAAAAATACCCGGTTCAACCTTGACCTAATGCATATCAAAATCTCTTAAAAAAATTAAATTTTGTAAACTACCTTAAAAAAAAAAATTATTGGCTATTTTGTAAAAATTTGGTGTTATTAATTTTAAACAGTTTCACATTGTACTGAATTAGAAACTTCACCCACAGAGTTTACTGGTCTGAAACATTGTTAATCTTTTAATTCAAATAAGTTTTATCCAGCTACTAGTAAAAGCAGTTGAATATCTTAGCATAGTATAGAGTATTTAATACAGACTTTGTGTGTCGGAAGGCGCAAATTGCATTTCTTAAAATTTAACTGAAATTAAACACTTTTACACATTCCTAGATATAAAAAAATATGAAGCGAAAAATATTTAGTCATTTACACTATACACTTTAGAAGTCAGCCGATTATGGTTGGGAAGAGAGGGATAATTTTGTACGATTAATGGAAAAGTCTTACTCTGGATGTAAAGATGACCCTTTTTTTATTTATTGAAAATTAATTCTTTGACCATGTTAATTTATATAAATTAATGTTCTGTTGAAATATCTTGTGGTTTTTCTGCAAAGTGCCAACAAACATTAAATAATTTTTACAAAAAGTACGCTGGTTCCAATGTGGGTGTTTTTGTAATTGATTGGCATCAAGGGAGGTATCAGCTTATGTTATGGTGAACTTAACTCTACTAAATTAAAATTGCCACTAGTGGACTGCACCACGAATTTCAGCGAAAAAACGGCCAACTGTCGGCAGCTGCACACGACTCAACTTACCGCTAAGATGTCCAACACAAAAACTCTTCTTCTTCCTATAGCTCAGGATTGCCAACCCTTGAGACAGTGTTGACAACTGACAAACGCGCACCAAGTCAGGTGTGCGGGAAATTTAAAATGTGTCTCGCACAAGTATTAAGAGTTCAGTAAAAGAAACTACAGAAAGTTCTGCTGTAAAATTGCGACGGAGCTAAAATTCTAAAAAATTCATATTTACAAGGTCACAAGTCCAAACAGCTTCCTTTCTGTGGTATCATTCTATTCGGAACATGTCTTTTTATTAATTTAAATTAATGTTTACTGAAATATCCTCTGAAATTTTTGCAATAGGCTGTCAAAAATCTAATTTTCATTTGCTGATGAAAAGTACACTGTCTGCAATGTGACACTTTCTGTAATTGATTGGCGACAAAGGATGTTGCATGTTTCTTTCTGTAATATTGTTTTATTCAGAAGTAGTATGAATATGGAATTAAATTTATATTCCATTAAACGTCATGTTAATATTTCACTAGAGACGATTGAAAATAGACTTATCGCACTTGGTGAATCCTTGGACTGCTCTATGTTTTTAACATTTGGAAGACATTGGGTGATTTAGTATATGCCTCTGATATAATCATTTTCAGAAGATTTCTATCTATTAAAATTAATTTATATTTAATTAAAACTATGTGTCATTTTTGCACTAGAGACAATTTGAATACAGGCTTTATGGAAAACATTGCAAATTTTTTTTATAGGTGTTGGGGGTATGTCAAAACTGCTCCAAAATTTCCCAAAATATCTGTAGTGACAGACATGTCGTAATTACCTTATTTCTGGAAACTGAGGGGTCATTTGTGTAAGGTTCTACTGTACTTGCTGTGTGTCAGCTTGATAATTCATGGCACAAGGAAAGAAATGGAAGAGCTGAACAGTTTTTCTAGTCCCAAAAGTAAACACAACGTTTTGAAACCTATCAGATTGAAGATATATGTATTTACGTAGATTTGTTATTTAAAAAAATTTTCAATTATGATGTATTGCTACTTACTCACAGGCATTATTAAGTATTAATTTAGGGGTTTTATGATATTTAGTTACTTGCGTGTTCTGTTCCAGGAGAGAGAAGTGGATGAAGAACTGTACCCTGNTTTAGGGGTTTTATGATATTTAGTTACTTGCGTGTTCTGTTCCAGGAGAGAGAAGTGGATGAAGAACTGTACCCTGAGTTTTATCGCAAGTCAGAGTCTTTGACTGGCTCAAATGCAGATACACCACAACCTTTCTGCATTGGTTACATCAGTAGGATCTTCTCCTATTCCGAGCATGAGCCGGCATCATCCGACAATGTTTTTGTCAAACTGAACAAGCTTTACAGACCTGAGAACACTAACATGACTGCAAGCTGGTGTCAAAAGGCAGATATCAACGTGATATACTGGAGTGACAAAGGTATAAAATACTGCGTTCTGCAGAGTCTGATGCGCCACGAGCGACGTAATTCTCTCTTCCAGTCACGCCACAGCTGGGCCCCTCCTAAGAATCGGCCTTACGTTGTACAGCACCTGGCACGTAAGAGGAAGTCTCAGCCGCTCTCAGTTAACTCTCTTCTCTCCTTTGCATCTCTCTCTCCACACTCGGCAACCCTGCGTGGCCGTGTGAGCCGAGTATAAATAGGACCCATAGTTCTAAGTTGGAGGCTGTCTCGCGCGAGTCCACTTGCCCGGTGTTTCACTGCCCGAGAGCCCCAGACTTCATGTCTGTCCTTCGCAGAACGTCACGCTGCCTGAAGAACTACAGACTTTTTCAAGTTACAACAGTTTTACGCTGTTCAGTGAAGAGCTCTTCTCTGCATGACACTTGTCACGCTGCCCGTCAGCATACCGAAGCCCCCGTGCTTCCAGCTACATTGTAGTTTACTCTCAGCTATCACGAGTGTGAGTACCGCAGTCTTGGGGTTTTCCTTGGTTGCCTAACTCCCAACAGGAGTCCTGTTTTTGAGCGACACCTAAGTCAGACAGCAGCATTCCGCGCACCAGGGAACCACGGGAGTGGACGCCCTTTGTCGTCTACTGTAACCTCCAGCTTGGAACTTGGTTCAGATAGTNGTATAAATAGGACCCATAGTCCTAAGTTGGAGGCTGTCTCGCGCCAGTCCACTTGCCCGGTGTTTCACTGCCCGAGAACCCCAGACTTCATGTCTCTCCTTCGCAGAACGTCACGCTGCCTGAAGAACTACAGACTTTTTCAAGTTGCAACATTTTAGCGCTGTTCAGTGAAGAGCTCTTCTCTGCATGACACTTGTCACGCTGCCCGTCAGCATACCGAAGCCCCCGTGCTTCCAGCTACATTGTAGTTTACTCTCAGCTATCACGAGTGTGAGTACCGCAGTCTTGGGGTTTTCCTTGGTCGCCTAACTCCCAACAGGAGTCCTGTTTTTGAGCGACACCTAAGTCAGACAGCAGCATTCCACGCACCAGGGAACCACGGGAGTGGACGCCCTTTGTCGTCTACTGTAACCTCCAGCTTGGAACTTGGTTCAGATAGTGACGTTCTGCGTGCCAAGTCTCTGGGTTGAAGACCAGTAGTACATGCCTCCCACCTCACCTGACCTCCGCATCCCTCATTCCATCAGGCTGTGTCTATCCCTTACTGGCCACCTACTATCAACCTAATTGGTTACCCCCACCACCTTATGAGGGTTGGGCGGGGCAAAGCTGCTAAGCTAGGGTTAGCTCAGGCTAGGGTACGAAGGGAAAGTAGCCCAGTTGACAACCAGATATACTCCTGGAAGAAAGAGGAGGCTGCACATCAAAGAGGGTCAGTCACCAGCTCAGCAAGCTCCACTTCTAACCTTCTCAGGTACGTACCATGCGCAGTATCTCCGCTGCCACCTACGCCTCCGAAGAAGACACCTGACGAAGGTAGGTGTCTTACCAGGGTAGTCAGGACCTCAAACGTCACACCAGTTTATAGTCCAACCAGGGCACCCACTCGCCTATCACTCACCTGGGTGCTACCCATGGCTCAACGCACAGTTACTGATATGGCCAAATCCAACAACTCCAGCACCATGAAAAACTTCATTCAAGCGACGACCACGGCTTTACCGTCGTCCATGAGAGGAAGTACCTCAGCCTTACCCTCCAACAGCAAATTCCACTAAGGGTAAGTCATGAGGCGACAAGCTTCTTTCTTGGTGCCCAACTTGGAGCCATTTTCCCAGACCAGGAAGCACCTGAGAAAATCCCTTTTGGGCCCCCACATAACAACCATTGACTTTACTTCGGGGAATCAACTCAAAACACCCCGTATCACCCAATTTCTGTCAACGGCTCTGGAATGGCGACATCCAAAAGAATGACCGAGACAGGTGGTCAGATCTGCGTCATCGCAGAATGTCCTGGCATAGGCCGCCACTTTATATCTTACATGCACTGCGACGCAGCATTTCACTACCTCTTCCTAGGTTGGGAAGACCAGGAGAAAGACACCCAAGGTTTAGAGTATTGTTGCCCAAACTGCAGGCAATGACAATGCAACCAAACAGACTGCCCGAGAAGGGGTATATACCGGGTAGCCTGCCACGAGTACCCTCGCACATACTACAACCTTTGCCTTGGATGGCCAGACTAAGCCAGAGACCTGGATGGTCTCTACTTCCGTTGCCCTACCTGCAGAATGACACCTGAGCGGGTGGTGTCCAGAACCAAAACTGCACCACAAGAACCTTCCAGTACTGTGCCTCTCCCATTACCATAGTACTCGGGGAAGATCCAAGAGGATCCCCGCGAGTTTCTGCAAGCTTGCCAAACAGAGTTTGAAAGGACATGCCTACCCATAGCCTTGTCGGTTGTCAAGGCAAATAAAGGCCCAGTTTCAAGGCGAAGCCGAAAAGTGGTGGGGAAAGTACAGAAGAGTTCATCACCACCTGGGAAGAAGTGTCCGAAAGTATCGTGACGCACTTCTCAGGACCCCGAATGGTCTCACAACTGACAAATGAGCTTTATGCTCTAATCCAAAGAGAAAATGAGTAGGTAGAACTCTTTATCAGGCATAAAGCCTCGATTTTCTAGTAAGTACATCTAGGCCGCGATGAGCTGGACGCAGTCAATCTTACCACCTGGCTTCACTATGAAAAATACGCTCATATCTCCGCAACCCCGAACCAGCGACACTTGAAGAACTGGTAAGAAGATTGCGTATTAGAGAAAATGAGTTGGCAGACATCTGAAAGTGCCATGCTAAAGCCAAGCCCACATCAGATCCAGCAGGAAAAACAGCAGCCGTCGAGACCACCGCCTGCGAACGAATGTCAGGTTCCGCCGCATAACCACCTATACTGCCGAAGTGCTGGCATTGTCCTGCCTGACACTTTCGCAGAGACTGTCTTTTCCTACAGTAGAAACACCAAAACAGGCGGTCAGGGCTGGCCAGAGCACTGGCACCCAAGCAAAACGAGGAGCCAGAAAACATGGAGGAAAGCCCTAGCAAGCAGGAAAACTTGACAGGGCCGGGTACCAGCAAAGTAGAAGGAGAAGCCCTACGCATTACTTTATGCAAGAAAAACCAATCCCTGAGACCCGCCACGCATCACAATACTCATTGGGAAGACTGATCAACTAGCTACACTCGAAACGGCTGCCAGCGCCAATGCAATCTGCCAGGATGTCGTCCCCCAGGAGTACCGAAACAAGAGACAACCTGCCGGCGATACCAGAATTTATATGGCTCAGAAGTGAACCTGACTGCCAATGAAGGGAAGCCTACCATTAACCTTACGGTTCGCAGATGAAGCACACCAAAACACTTTCACATAGTCAAAAACCTGGATGAAGAGATGATCTTAGGACAGCCTTGTTTGTCCGCATAACAAGTCATCTTAGACTGCCAGCAACTAAAAGGAGGTCAGTAACTTGATGGAAGTTTTCTGAGCCTGAACTACAACAACCCATCTCAGGCAACGAACTGAACCATCAACTGCAAGGAGAAGCAGTTAACCAGCTGACTCAAATTGTTCAGGAGCATCGCCGAGTATTTGAACAAAGTAGCACTCTGCACCAGACCACCACAGTTTCCCAAGTCTCCCACGAGATTCACTTGACCAACACTCGGATAATCCACAACTGACCAGGAGAGTTTTCCGCCAAACAAAAGGCCATAATAGAACAGCAGATTGAAGAGATGAAACAGCTAGACATCATTGAACCCTTAGACTGGGCCTACAATGCCAGAATAGTCTTGGCACGACCTGAATCAAATCTTCAACCAGAAGCTCCCCTAGCCTTGAACCTTGGGCACATGCTAAAAGTGCTTGGGGAAGCTTAAATTTTCAGCACTCTTGACATTAGATGTATATAATGGCAAATCCCCATTGACACGCAGTCAAGACCTTGCACTACGTTTACCTCGCCTGACGGAGAGGTATATCAGTTCGTCATGCCATTTGGCCTCAAGAACGCTCCTGTAACATTCCAGCGCCTCATAGCCGTTTCAGTCCTAATTCACTACGTTGGCTGATTTTCCTACCTAGATGACATCATAACCTTTTCCAAAAACTGGGAGGAACACCAGCGGCACCTCCAGTTAGTCTTGGAGAGATTTGAAAACCACCGACTCACATGCCACCTATCCAAGTGCCATTTTGGCAAAACCGAAATCAATTTTCTGGGACACCGAGTCACGCCAGAAGGCAATTTCGCCCAATCCGAACAGATACGAGCCATAGTTAAAGCTGTTTCACCACGAAACAAGAAGCAGCTGCGGAAATTCCTGGGACTCTGCAACTGGCTTCGAGATTTCGTACCAAATATCGCCTAACTTTTGGACCATTAAATAACCTTCTGCAAAAGGACCAAACCTGGAAGTGGACCGAGAAGGAAGAAACAGCTTTTCAGGATCTCCGGTACCAGCTTGCGTAATCCGATAGGCTTTATTGGCCCCTCTCCTACCAACCACTGATCCTGCAATCAGACACCAGTGGGACAGGTCTCAGAGCTGTTCTCTGCCAATAGACCCTGGAAGGGCGTCGACGAGTGATAAGCTATGCTGACACACTCCTGTCAGAAACAGAGAAGAGGTACCACTCGAACGAGCAAGAATGCCTTGCTGTCATCTGGGCCCTTAAGAATACCACCTTGAAGACGTACCCTTCATCTCACGGAGTGATATTCATTCACTTGCCTGGTTACACACTGCCAGTGCAACCAAGTCCAAACTAGGCCGCTGGGCCTAGTTCTTGCAAGAATTCAATTTCACCATTCAACACTGCCCTAGGAAGTAAAATGAACTACCAGATGCTTTATCACCAACTCTCAACCCCCACCAGGAGACTGAGAACCTGGAAGACTGGGAAGGATGCTCTCGCCAGAACACACTCCTTGTTGGGAAGTTAACAAACCAGGTTATGTACAGTTACTGGATGCACAAACCATCGTACTGTGTTTGCCAAGCAACAACAGGCCAATCCTGAGGTACGTTACCTGCTCACCAAATACCCGAAGCGCTTCAAGGAACGACACGGGTATGTAGAGGCTTGTACCCGTACGCACCCTGAAGACTGGAAACTGTGGGTACCGCACAGCCTCCGGGCGGACGTATGTTACTATGACTTCCAGCATCTCCATGCAGGACACCCCAAAGTTAAGGAAATGCTGTGGGAACTTAACCAGAGGTATACCGGGGAAGGCATGAGCTGGGACGTGGAGGCTTACGTATGACAAGCCAGACCTGCCACAGTACCAAGGCACACTGTGCTCTACGCATTGCTGACCTCTCACGACGGCCCTCCTGGGCATAGACCCAAATTGCAGTTGNACCAAGGCACACTGTGCTCTACGCATTGCTGACCTCTCACGACGGCCCTCCTGGGCATAGACCCAAATTGCAGTTGACCTGATGAAACCCTACCTGCGAACCCACAAGGGTAAGCAGTTTATTCTGGTGGTCACTGACCTGTTCTCTAGGTGGATGGAGGCCTACCCCCTAGCTAAGAGTGACACTAGATCCATCATTGCAACCATGAAAAGGAAATTTTTCCCCTGCTAGGGATATCCTCGCTGCATCCTGACTGATAATGGTCTCCAGTTTATTGGAGCAGCATGGGAGAACACCTGTCACAAATGGGGAGTCCAGCCCTGCATCACACCCAGTCACCACCTGCAAGGGAACCAGACGGAAAGGATAAATCAGGAAATAAAGGAAGGCCTCAGAATCAGAATGCAAGGGGATCACCGGAAGTGGGACCAGTATTTGCCGGACATCCTGTTCACTCTCCGCCATTGCCACAACGAAGCCTTGGGTTCCTCGCCTACTGAGCTGCTACTTGCCCGCCCCCTAAGGAATGGGACTGGGAAGAGGAGCTCAGTCAAATTCCACAAGTCGAAAAAAATAGACAAGCCAATATAAAGCGAATGGACACCAAACTTTCTTTGCTTTTATTTATGGAAGAGTNCAAGTCGAAAAAAATAGACAAGCCAATATAAAGCGAATGGACACCAAACTTTCTTTGCTTTTATTTATGGAAGAGCTATGCATTTCTCTTAAATATGCACAACACAGCGTTTACAAAAATAAAATCAGTAACACTAAAATCTTTAAACAAAATAGAACAAAAAATATCATTTTTCCCCCTTGTTATACGTGTGTCAATTCTTTTGTGTGCCTTGTGTCTATTGGAGTAATAACAAGAATGATGTCAGGAAGTTCATTGTGCTATTGAATAAAGATTTTACTGCACCAACAAAGTAGCATTGCAATTTCCTGAGCCTTATATTTTATTATTTTACACAGTACTGTGAAACCACCATTGCTGTGTGTCACTGCAAAATGCTTCACCTCATCATCTAGCTGGAAAACTTTCACTAATACCGATTGATTTCCTAGAATGATGCCATTGCACTGACTGGATTTGAAGTTCAGTTCAGTTTGAAATAACATTTTATTCAGAATGTTTATCAAGTGAGTGATATAATATAGAAGCAAAGTAATTGTGTTGCAGAATACTGATCCAGTATTTGAGAGAAATGAAAACTTACAAACCATGGAACAACGCGATTGTTTGTGTGCAGAGGTTGTGCTGCCGCTGAGGCACGTGGTTGGGAAGTGCTACCTCGCGTATAAGGGAAACATCAGCATCCCTCTGCTCGAGTGGTCCCTGCAAGGTCCCAACAGGTTCTACTTCAGCAAGGCATACAACAGCGTTGCAAAGTGTTTTGAAGAGCCTCCGGTTTCTTCCACCAACATTGGCAAATCTTCTTGGGTGAGTTNTACAACAGCGTTGCAAAGTGTTTTGAAGAGCCTCCGGTTTCTTCCACCAACATTGGCAAATCTTCTTGGGTGAGTTCAGCATTTCAGTTTCCATTCAATATTGCTCAAGTTTGTGTTCTGATGTCTAAAGACAGTACATGGTGAAAAGTGATAAAACTGAAATAACACCAAAATTATTTATTTATTGATATTTATGTTAAGTGAACTAGAGTGATTAGTTTCAAAGATTGTGCAGATGCAGTTAGTTACACATTACTGTACGTACCCATGTACGACCTGTTACCATAAATGAAACCTGTATATCAGATCCTGCTATNGTTAGTTACACATTACTGTACGTACCCATGTACGACCTGTTACCATAAATGAAACCTGTATATCAGATCCTGCTATTAGTATCAGTTCTCCACTTTTCCATGGTCGACAGTCTCTAATGACTCGCTGTCAATGAGACATTAAGCCTTACCTACATACCCTTTGTGACATCACCCCAAGTGATAGNAGTCTCTAATGACTCGCTGTCAATGAGACATTAAGCCTTACCTACATACCCTTTGTGACATCACCCCAAGTGATAGTGTACTTATGTTGTTTGTAAACATGCACATTCTTATCCAACAGGGTGTATGTTAAGGGTATTCTTGGGGAGGTATGTCTTCCTGTATTCCCTGATCTTTGCCTTCCCATGGTTGCAGTTGTATGTCTGTGATAATTTTTGTAATTTTCACATTTTTATCTTGTCATGAGATCTAGGTTCTTTGCAGTGGTTTTAGTTTGTCTGTAGTTTCTTATTTTTATTTCTTATAGCTTGAAGAATTAAGAAACACTCTGCCGGCCAAAGATGCATGGTGCACCGAGGATGGTATGTCTGATGGAAGCTGGCCTCCGGTCGACAGGAAACTGAAAGCCCTTGATATATTTGCTGGATGTGGAGGTAATTGTATGAGGTTGTTAGTAGATCATTATTTTATCTATACATGTGTCCATCAGAAAATACAACTCTACCATGCAGGAACTGAAATATGAAGATTTAATGCCTTAACTTGAATAAGATTTCTTGTTGAGAAACTAAGTATTAACTTATGATGTGTGTTGCATTACAAGTAGGGCTGTTCTGATACACACATACATAGACTGATACTAATCTTTCTGTAGAGTCATGTGGGGTTGGTGCAGGTGTCGCAAGTATCTGAACAATACCTTAATTTTAATACAGTGAAACCTCTATTATTCGTTTTTCATGGGACCTACTGAAAAAAAACTCAGCATGCGGGAAAAAACTCAACATGTGGACCTCTCNTCTATTATTCGTTTTTCATGGGACCTACTGAAAAAAAACTCAGCATGCGGGAAAAAACTCAACATGTGGACCTCTCTCCTCAAAAAGTAAAACCTAACCTCAAAAAAAAAATTTCTTTTCATCCTTGGGTATATTGAGTTGATTGCCTGTAATGAACAGTGGGCATATCTTAAATACTGGGTGAAAAAACATATCTCAATCATTCAATACATGTATTGTTTTATAAAATATTGAAATGCACTTAATTTNCATGTATTGTTTTATAAAATATTGAAATGCACTTAATTTCGAAAATCAGCCAAATGTTTACATTAAATTCACTAGATTTCTGCCAAATGTAAAAAAAGTGGCAAAAATCCAACAAGCTTTATTAAAAACAATGCTTTAAAATAGAAACGTGCTAAAAATTGTTGAGTTTGACATATAAAAATCTCATTTTTGAAATTATATTTTACTTCGCTAAAAATTCCGTTGCCCNTAAAAATTGTTGAGTTTGACATATAAAAATCTCATTTTTGAAATTATATTTTACTTCGCTAAAAATTCCGTTGCCCGCAAAATGTGTTTTTAAATTTCGGCAAATTAAACGCAGTCTGCTAAAGTTGACAACACTCGCCATCTTGTGTGACAGTTGATATCACTGCATTACTCTTAAAAAAAGTTACTAGCGTAATTTTATCTTAACAGAATTAATCAGTGAAAACATACTGTTCTCCTTTAATGCTTGTAATTTACATAGTTATTTACCGTACTCACCTAAAAATTATTATATTTCCATTGTGGAACCAGAGAAAAGTTCAAATCCGTTCCGTCCGTTATGAATGTCTGGTTCTGGTCCGTACCACAACCATTATACATACGTGTTTTATTTGCGCGAATATTCGTTTGCTGACTTGAAACAAAGAAATGTCTGCAATTATTATGTTTTACCTGTTTTTCGACGTGAGTAATTTAAAACAAATAGTGATTGAATTATGAAAAATAAANTATTATGTTTTACCTGTTTTTCGACGTGAGTAATTTAAAACAAATAGTGATTGAATTATGAAAAATAAATTACGTAGTTGTTAACAATTGCAACGTTTCACGACGAGTTGTGTATACTAGCTTTTGAGGTTAGGGAGTGTCTGTTTACCTGCTCTTGGCGCTATGAATTTTGGTAGTACCAGTTTTAAGATAGTTTTTTCACAGATAAACAATAGTTCCAAGTATATTTTGGTTTTCGGACATAATATCTGATTTATGGATGCGGGTAAATAAATGATTTAAGGAAGGGCATATCATGCTGGTTTTTTTAACATTGTTTATGTAGGATATTTGTTGGGACCATCCAAAAAAGTCTACTGATACGGGAAAACGACATATANTATGGATGCGGGTAAATAAATGATTTAAGGAAGGGCATATTATGCTGGTTTTTTTTAACATTGTTTATGTAGGATATTTGTTGGGACCATCCAAAAAAGTCTACTGATACGGGAAAACGACATATAAACGGGAACGCTACAGCGAGGTTTCAGTGTATTTATATATAAAAATATTGGTACTTTCTTGAAAATCAGAATACTCTCGTATCACTGGAGACCTGAAAACTTAGTGATTGTGTTAATCCAAAAATAACATGGGTTTTCATGTAAAATGTAGGTAAAAATTTTTTTCATTTCAAGTTATATTTCATGAAATGTACAAAATCATGACATACTTTTCCTAATTCATATGGTTTCTTTACCAGACATCTTATTCTTAAAGGGATTTTTTATGTGCTTTTGTGATTTGAACTATTTGTTCACTTGTGTTGTGTTGTCGCTTTTGTCATTGTGTTGCCCTTTCTTTTGGTTGCTTTTGTTTTTGTTTCCTGATGTGTTTTCTAATAAGTTGTTTGTCTGTCTTTTTGCCGTTTTAATAGGTGTGTGCTCATGTGCGTGTCTATAAATGTTTTTTATTAACAAGGAAAAACACCTTTTCCTAATTATCTGTCTGTGGTGTTGTAAAATCTTTTTTTTCAATTTAGTCTTATGATCAGGAATGGACAAGTCCAATCATACCAACAAAACAACCCATTACTATTTATAACTATAGTTTTCATGCCAATTAAAAAATCTTTGTCTGTTTGTTTTTTAATTGTGATATTTAAATTAAGTCCAGAATAGAGATTAGAAACTAGAATATTGGAACTGAATGGTAGTTGGTATAGGAAAAATGTGGAACTGTCCCACCGTTGCTGAAACTTTGAAATACCAAACAGGTATTTTGCATATATCATAGAACTTAAGTGTACATCATATTTCACATATAAAATAAATAACATTGTATATAATTTAGGACAGTGCCATCAGTCTAATTGATGAAATGTTTATCGTATGTTTGAATAACAGTAATTGGAACCGGAACAGAAAATAATTGAACCAGAACCAATTTGGAACAGACTCATTCCTAAAACAAAGCTGAACTATGTGTTAGAAAATTACACCAGAGGGACAGTGCTCCAAGTTAGTGTGTACTCAGTTTACTAATATTTTGCATGAACTACTTCTTACTAGGCATTACCAACACACCTATCTTCGGTTTTGATTCATATTAGTTATAAATGAAATACATAGTATCATTTATAGATTTAAGATAAGTAAAAGTTTAATTGAACCATGAATAAGGTTATTACTTTCATGTTAACATAAGTGTAAAATGCTTTTGATGCGGGCTATCGTACTTCTGGCTCCACGTGTCTGATGCCGCAGAAGCTTGCTACGTGGCACCGGCTATACCTGCACCTGGGGCGGGTGGCCTTGGTGTGACTGACACTGGGGAGTCTGGATGAGGAGTTAGTATAACCGTTCCCTGCGGATGCGAGTGGTAATAGGACGAGGGCGTATTCATGGTTAACTAACAAGTGTCAGGGGGCAGTATCTGCCTGCAAGAGTTTTTATGCTCACTAGGCTGAAATCAGCTTCTGGCGTACCACATCCGAAAGCTGAAGTGAAGAGTGCTGAGCTGGAGCTGGAATAGCCTAACACGCCGGGGTACAGGGCGGGGGTGGTGGTCCTTCTCCGGGGTTTTAATGGGTGATATGGGGGAGGTAGCTGCCACCGCTCGTAGTAACTCCGAATCTTCCCTAGTTTAGTGTCGTGTTCAGACCTCGGGGGAGCGGGAGGCAGGCCGACCTTACTGACTTCAGCCTTGATGAATTCCTCCAGTGGTGGTAAGAGCGGGAAATGGTCCTTGATAATTAAATAAGTTAGGAGGATCACTCATATGCTGTGAGGCAGCACATCTCTCTGCACTGGCTCTTTCCTTTAGTCGTTTTCTTAGAGCAAGAACAGAGGCGGGTGAAGGAGCCGACATGAGGATAACACACTTGTTCTTCACTGGATTTTATTTACAGCACTGGAACGAGTTCAATTTACATACGCAATAGCTTGGGAACACTTGCTTATAATATACTGAAATACACTCTACCTACTCTAATACCGCAACCGCGTGGTACTGAATGGGGATTACACAACCGAAAATAGGTGGTGGCGCACGACGAGCACTTGTTCCAGCAGGGCGTGGGGTGTGTTCCCAACGTCCACATAGGTCCGCACCCTGGCGGTTGGAGTAGGAGGTAGAGGGATGGCAACTGAGTGTGTTTTGGTCCCTGTACCTGGGTAGGGGTTGACAATGGTTGAGCATGTTTTGTTTCCAGTCCCACTGACAGGAGGTTTTGAGGTGTGTCCTACTACCGCTGAGCGTATTTCGGTCATTGGGTAGCAGAATGAGTAAGGAAAGGTAGGAATCCTCTGTCGCCACTGAGCGTATTTTGGCCCCCGAGCTAGGAGGATGGGTTACAAGTAGAGACACGGAGCGTATTTCGGCCCCTGGTCTGTGGGAGGGTGAGTGGGTGCGAAGACCACGTGGCCACTTGGGTTCCACCTCAGGGAATGCTCTCCGACACACACTCTACTCTCTCCTGTTTGCGATTGGCTTATATACCCGCCCAGCTGACATCACAAAATGATGGCTGCCTGAGTGGAAGGGTGGCGCGTGACCCCTCTTACTTCCGAAACAAAAGGCCAATGGACACTGCTTCCAACATTAGAAAATAAAATTTTTGCGCACAAAAAAAGATTTTTTGTAAAAAAAATTACAAGTACCTTAAAGAATTACTTAATTACAAATTTCCACATGTTCATTATACTTTCACGTTATTTACACACACAATTTTATCACTGGAAATGGTCCCTTTTTTAAATACTGGTGGGTTTTTTTTCTCTTACTGAATGTTTATCTGTGGCAGCTGTTATTACGTGACATTTCTTATAGGAATAAACGTGGAAGCCATACAGACATAGTTACTATTGCTGCTCAAAGTTTTAGTTTCATTTTAGCCAAGATGTTAGGATAAATAAGTGCTGCTCGTCTGCTCTACAAGACGTTAATGCAAATGCCATTTGTCGACTTTACACTTATACCTCCTACGGTACAGCAACATGATATATATTTAGATAGCCGTAAGATAAGAACATTGGCACGCGTCACTTGTGATACGTGACATATTTAAGAAACAACCAAACATGTCATACCTAGGGTTATTGTTCAAAGGTTTGATTTGAAAAGGTAGAAGATACTGTGAATAGACTATATTAATACACATTCCAAAAATTCCATGTTTTCAAATGTATGATTCATGAATAAAGTGATCAGGCCCATGGCAACATTAATTTCATATATAGCAGAAGGATACAAAACGAGAAGAAATAGTATAATCCAAGCAGGGCTTTCAGAAGAGCTCAACTAACAGTGAACAGCTTATAACTGCGTGTGTGGAAGGAGACTTGCATTGCTTTGTGCAGGTCTGTCTGAAGGCTTGCACCAGAGTGGCATTGCAGACACATTGTGGGCCATAGAGACGGTGGAGGAAGCAGCGCAGGCCTTCAGCCTCAACAACCGCACGTGCACCGTCTTCAATGAAGACTGCAATTATCTCCTAAAACTCGTCATGGCTGTGAGTTATATATTTCCTGTGTTGTTTGTTATTAAACAGTTAGAGTGTCCGTAGAATACAAATTCAAATTTTTAAAATGTAGATGTGAATTTGTAGACTAGTGGACATTACAGTGTTTCTTTTATATTTATCCTGTTAAAAAATGCTATTCAGGTGATGTATTTGTTTTGCAAATTATTGATTTCTCCAATAGTATGAGTGGTGTATATTTGTCATCATTTTTTTTTTATGTAGGAAATTAAACACATGCCTTTGCAGTTGTCAAATGACACCAAAACAGCTGAAAATTTGGCTTAATATTTCAACAAGCATATTTAAATAGAAATAGTGTACTTGGAGCACAATAAAATTTGCTTTCTATTGTGGTTTTTGTAAAGAAAACTGAAAAGAGAAATACATTGCGCTGGTTGTGTGCAGCAGCAGATCCGTAAAGGGGAGGTGTTGCTCACATGTAACATATTACATGGTCTATGGTTATTTTTAAGGAAATGTCACTTGCAACTTGTTGTAGCCTTTCATGCATTTTAGTCAAACACTGTGCATGCTTGTTGTTTTGTTAAATGGCTTCCGCCTCAGGAGAAAAACTAGAAGCAGGTGTTTCGGTAGGAAGACTAGATATCACCGCGTTCGAAATGCCATAATTATTTAACAATGGCAAAAATGCTTAAAATGAATTTTAAAGTGAGCTATGATACATACATAATGTTTACCTGTTGTAATGCGTCATTTTAAGCCATCTGGCAGCTGTGTGCGAGGCATGAGAAAGGAATAGGTGGGTGATCAATAACACAAACCGGAAGATGTCTGTCAAGGTCAGCACGTACAGTTTGAGCCTATTGTGCTTGGTGAAGTGTGGTGCGGCGTGGCACATGGCTGATGGTACTGTTATTCGTATCACATAAATATATGCTTATTATCCTTGCCGCTAAAGGGCGACTAAGACCGGTACTCTTATAATTTCTGAGAAAAAAATGTGCAAGTGGTGCATGGGTAAAAATGGAATTTGTCACATGCTCACGTTCTCAGCAGGGGGAAGGGAGGGTATACCGCCTGTTTCTGTATCCAGATGGTCATCTAAGCCCCAGGAAGTTATTTATAAAAAATAGGAAGGATGTAAAATAAAATAACAAAGAATGTATTCGTGCAAGTTAACGCGCACGCTGCAAATACTACCCAGACGAGATCCAGAAAATATGTAAACTTCACAAGCTCACGTTGTTCCTTCCTCTCCCTCGGACAGCTAACAGCCAGTCGTAAATAATGAGGAACACTTGCTACTCATTGTCCCTCCTGGCTGCACAAACATCTTCCTCACATTGAAAACATTTAACACTGAAATTAACTACTAAAATATTTATAACTATAAATTGTTTTTTTTGGTACTTTGCCATTTACTAGACTATACGTCCCCTTATCAGTCTGGTAAACAGAGGATGTACTGCATTGCAATGCTATGCAGAGCAATTATTTACATCTTGGTGTACACAGTTTCTAGTCATGTGACCTGTTATTCTGAAGAACAGATTGTGAAGTGTTAGTACGTTTATATGTATTTCTAGATCTTTAGTTAATATTTTATTTTTATTCCTTTGATTCTGACAAGTACGAAGATTAATATTGGAAGTGAACATTTAGAAGATTGCATCTTTCAAGTGATTTTAAGCATCATTAAAATTTTGCAGGGCCATATAAGATTAATAGCAATTTTTAAAACCAAAATTGTGTAATAGTCTTTATTTTGTATGCCAGCATATACTGTAAGATATTTTGTTACGTGTGTTCAGGGTAAGAAGACAAATGAACATGGCCAGAAACTGCCTCAGAAAGGGGATGTGGAGCTGTTATGCGGAGGCCCACCATGCCAAGGATTTAGTGGGATGAACCGTTATAGTTCAGGACAAAATTTTCTTCTGAAGGTATGGAGATAGGAGTATTTTTAAAATGTGCTGTTACTCTAATGTGAATTGATTGCTTGTCTGTCACTGATGCATATCATCCACCTGTACCCATTCTTATATTTTGACTTAAAAAATTATTTTATACTAAATTTAAGAAAGTGCATAAATGAAGTGTTATAATTTAAGTAAGGTGACTCTTTTAAAATCACGTCGTTTGTAAGTAGTGTTACTTCATCATGCAAAATGGCAAGTGAATATACCTGTTTATAACTGTGTAGAATAAAATAGTTCCTCAAAAGTTTTTTTTTCCCAAAAATTATAAGAAATTTGATATGGTATACAAATTTTCAAATTTTATCGTGCAGTGTTGGTTAAAGTAAATATATATGTTTTATCTTGCATAGTTGACAGATGCTACACTCTTTTATGTTTTTCATACAAAATGTTTTGTGTGAAAATGTATATTAAAAACACTTTCCAGTATTTTCGTAGGGATGGGTCGAATAACCAAAAATGTCGATTCCGGTTCCGGTGCCGATTCTACAATTTAAATATCGGTTCCAGTATTCGGTTCTATGTATTTTGAGTACTTGCCTTTTACTTGCAACCTTATTAAACCAATGCAGGTAAAATTCATTAAATGTTTTATTTAACCGTTATATAGAAGAATTGAACAATAACAAAGTGTGAAGATAAGTTTTAATGTATACAGATAAACTTGTTGTATTAAATTTATTTAAGGTTAGTAATATGTAAAAAATTATTATTTTTTTACATTAATACGTGGTGATTGTGATGTTTGGAAAATACTTTAATTAAATAACTCATAGCCCTCAAACCGAAACATTGTTGCGCCCTGCATGACAATGGTAACCTACAAAGTTTCGTTAAAAGGTCAACAGCTGTACTGGGCGGCCGGATTTCGTATCTTTTTTTCTTCTTTTATGTTGTCTGGGCGGTCCTTTTTATTTTGCCTCTTTTACAAAGACTCACTGTTTTTTTTGCCGCTGGAATGACACCTCGAAAAAAAAAGTCTCTTCTTCCTCTCTCACTCGCGGCCATCCTACCAAACAAAGAAGGCTTGGAGGAATGTATCGATCGGCTAGCAGTGTTGTTTACGACGGAGGGCTGAGAGTTAAGTGAGAGAGAGAAGGGAGAGGAGTGTTGATGTAAGAGCGAGAGATGAGATAAGAGACTATTCTCATACACTTCCCTCCAAACATCTTCGAACAGTTTACGACTGAACAGTTTACGTCTACCGCTCCTTAATTGTTTTTCCGTGTAAAGCACACACCCCAGAAATCTTTTCCTTTATGTTGGGAAGAAAGGGCGCATAAATGCCATAGTTATTTTTGTAACAACAGAGTTTTGCCATTGCTGTGTAGAACCAAGAACTGAGTAATTGTTGTTAACCTAAAACCGGTTCCGAGTCAAACCTCAAGAACCGGTATAAATTGGAACCGAAGAACTGAACCGATCCATCCCTATTTTCAGTTATACACTCATTGCCAATAAAATTTGTGTACCATGTAAAATTTGTTGATGTGGAACCTGGCAAATTGGCACATCAATGAACAACATGCAAACAAATTTTCATGTAATAGTGAATGCACATACAGCATAAGAGAGTGCTGCCAATCACTCTTCATGTATATTATTTAATGTTTGTCATTTTCTTATATAAATAATAGAAAAAATTTCAATTTTTGTTGATTTTTTAAAATATTTATTAACTATATCAATAAAACAAGAAGACTGCATGCTGTCGGAATTTGGCATGAAGTATCAACAAAAAAATCATAAACATCTTTAAATTTTATGGATGCTTTATTTGCTGTGCTATACTTGTGGCTGAAACTGTGAAACAAAGAAATTTAATTACATGTTTTCCTATACACAGGCCATATTTTTGATTCACCAAGTTTTTGTTGTTCACTATAGATGCAGGAATGAATATATGAATTTTACACGTATATGTACAATTAATACTAATGAATAACAAATTAACAATTAACACACACACATTGTTTTTGCTAATGTTTTATGGCACTGCATTTACACCTATTTATGTTATTTACAGGGGTGTGCAAATATTCAAAAATTCTAATAGTTGCAAATATTAATTTACAAATTATTCAAATTTGGATTATCTTGTACGAAAATTGTGGATTCCTGCCTGGAGTAGTTGTTTGTTTAACTTTATTAAAGGTCAACTCAACTAAAGTTTTTCTTTAAAACTTTTATTTTATAGTTTTTAGAGCTGCAACCTTGCTAATCATGATAACTGATAGTGTTGCAAGATTTGATTGATAAGCTCTCTACAGAGAAGGATAATGATGGACACTCATGCGAACATACCACCTTGCCATATTGGTATTCACTGCTCCTCCAGGGAATGCTGCCGGACTACTTGCGAGATACTGGACACATGCGCGCTGCATACTGTATAGTTCCACGCCCACACACACTATATAGTACTCGAGAAAATACAACATACCGCCCGCCGAGACCTACTGATGTCTCTCAGAGTACACACACAAATAGTCACACTATTTACAAAAATCACATTTTGAGAACTGGCGAGCATTATTGGGTTGGCAGGTGGTACAGCTTGTGTGATGGTCGGCACAACTGTCCCTTTTGGGTGCACACTTCCACCACTCTGACGATGTTGTCTGCTCCAGGATGTAACTTGACTACTCTGGCCAGGCTGCAACAAAACTGTCAGCAGTTAGATCAGTGACAACCTCAATGTGCACTGCCTTAGTTGTAAAACAAATGAAGATGGACAGGTAAGCTTTCTGAGTAGTGCCATGATGTAACTTGTTTAGTCTGATGGAAATGGGTCCAGCATAATCCACTCCCGTCTGCTCAAAGGTTCCAGAGGACGTGACTCTCTGCTAGCAAATCACCCATAAGTGCAGGGGTGTTCACAGGTCGACACCGGAAGCACCGTACACAATTGAAGACTCTAGATTGAATTAGGGATCGGGCTAACAAAATCCAGAATTTCTGTGATACGAGAGACTGCAGTAATTGTGGTGCTGCATGCAGATATCTCAGGTGTTAATGATCTACCAATGCTTCAACCACTACAGGGTCTTTCTGCAGTATGATTGGGTGCTTAGTTGCAAACTCCATGTTGGCACTGGACAAGCTACGGCCTGCCCTGAGCACACCATACGAATAGGGTGCCAAGCACTGTATTCGTGTTGAAAAATGCTTTCCTCCATTGAAGCGTTTCAAGTCGTCATGTAGGCAAGCATGTTGGATGCACTTGCATACAAGGAGGGCAGTTTCCTCCAGTTCCAAACTTGTTAAGGAACCACTGTTACAAGGTTGTGTTTTGGTACATCTGTTGAAACGTCTAACATAAGCCTTTCCTCCAGTTCAAAACTTCTTAAGGAACCACTGTTACAAGGTTGTGTTTTGGTACATCTGATGAAACGCCTAACATAAGCCATCATGCGAACCAACTTGGGCCATGATGAAATTCGTTGAAATACAGGGAGCTCTTCAGGAGTGTTCAGCAAGGCAAGTTGAGAAGATATGAGCTCTGGGATTTGTCATCATGCCCCGGCACAGCGGACACAGGCCACTGTTCTGGTGGGTTGACTAGCCAACCGAGGCCGCCACCAGAGGTCATGAGAGAGAAGGTCAGGAGGGAGTATGCTACGAGAGGCAAAATCCGATGGATTATCTTGAGACCTGACAGGTTTCCACAGCTGAGGAAGAACCCATTCTTAAATTTGAGACATGCAATTAGCCACAAAGGTTTTCAACAAGTATGGCTGTGACTATATCCAAGCTAGAGCAACGCTGGAATCATTTCACACATGGGTTGCAGAGATATGCAAGTACTGGCTGAGGAAGTTGTGACAACAAAAGATCAATTTTGCCAGTAAATGAGGCCCACACAATTCCAAACAAGGGAGTGTCCACTTGTTTCAGATGAGCTACCAGTGCCTTATCCATTACCAGATGTACATATATGTTCCCTTCCGTGTTCGTACTCCTCAGATACACGACTGCTGCATAGGCTCTCTCAAAGTCCTCGGAAAAACCATGTAATTTCTTACTGACCACATCAGGGAATATGAAGTATGGCAAGCTAAGGGTTTCAATGTCAGTCAGGCCATCCATGAATTGATTCCACGTTGCCGGAGTTGACTGGGGTAAGGGGTCATCCCAAGTCAGTCCTTGAGTCCACAACCATTGCATTAGAATTGTGGCTCACATAGTTAATGAAGCAAGCCAACCCATAGGATCATATATGTGTGCAATCGGCCTAAGGACAAAGCGTTTGGTGGGACTACCAGAGTGGACCTGTAGGTGATGAGAAAGAGTCAGTCACTGGATTCCATTACAGAACAAGGATGTTCACAACAGGACCTTATGAGAAGTCTAGTACCCTAGGACTTTCACGATGGTTCGCAGGCAGATCACTGAGGAGCTGAGGCTCATTACTCTACCATTTCCGAAGCTCAAACCCACCCCGGCATAAAAGTTTGACCAGCTGAATTTTCGTCAAATTAGCTTCATCTAACGACATTACGTCTGTGATGATATCATCCATGAAGTTGTGGTTCTCAAGAGTATTGGCAGCTAGTAAATATTCATCACCTTCATCATATGCTAACTGATGCAATGTATGAATTGCCAAGAATAGAGATGGTGTGAGGCCATAGGTTCAGCTGATAAACTGTAGGTGGAAAGGGATGGGTCCTCGCGCCACAGAATAAGCTGGAATGGTCTGTCACTCGCATCGACCAAAATTTGGTGGTATAGTTGCTTAATGTCGCATGAAAAAACTACACTGTAGAGCCTATATCTTAGAATTACGTCATTGATGTCATTCTGATGTTTAGGACCTGGGAGTAAAATGTCATTGAGTGAAATACCATTGGAGGTCTGTGCGCTGTCGTCAATAACAACCCTCAATTTGGTTGTAGAGCTAGATGTTTTGAGCACCCTGTGATGAGGGATAAAACACTCTGTGGTTTGTTGGCCAGTATCCTGTTTGCAATAGGTGCCATACGGTTCAATATTACCTACCTGAACATAGTCAGTCATGAATTCTGTTTAATCTACATTTGGCAATTTCATACGAATCCCCAAGAGTTTGGGCCGGGGGTTTAAAGGGAAGAGAAACCTTGTATCTCCCAGCATCTACGTGTGTGTGAGTATCCTTGAAGTGTTTTTCACAANAATCAAAAAACCAAGAATCAATGCAATAAAAACAAATTTTTACAAATATTTAATTTATCACCTCTTAAAAACTGTTTAAAATTACTTGATTAATGCTAGTAATTCAATCACTCTTGGAAAATTATTTTGTTCATTAAAATATGAAATGTGAAAATATACTGAAAATAAAACTGTACTGGTTGTGTTAAAATTCACCATTTAGTATATTAGTATTTAGTAGTTTCAGTTCGCTCGTAATTGGTTAGTTTTGTATTTAGCAAGTTTCGTTACATACTAAAAACTAAATACTAAAATACCAAGTACGTCATCATTTTGTTGACTAATTCAGGTCATGTTACCTATTAGTAAACTAAAAGTGCCAATTCAAATACGGCCTCACTTCTTGTGTGAGGCCATATTCAAACTCAAATAAAATTTCATACTCAAATAAAAAGATTGTTTAAAAAACCTGCCACTAAGCGGATGATTTCAACGTTACCACAGCAAAGGACTTATATAAAGAACATAGCACTTCATTAATTTGCAGGTGATAGAAACTAACATTTTATTCCACTCGTGAAATGTTCTCTTTTGCACTTTTTGTGCCTTCTTGTGGCTTTGATATGATGTTTCTTGGTTCACATCGTAAATTACATACGCATATTTCACTGTTTGCTTTATGACTTGGTAAGGAACGAGAAGAAATTATATTTGTACCGTTGTAATATTTCCGAAAAATAAATAAAATAATTGCATTATTAATGTAAAAGGAAACTAAGTTTCTCGACATCTTACGACTTTGGAATGAGTGTCTTGCATCTGCCATGGTTTGTTACTAAATTACTAGCGCCGTTGGTTAATTCCGTAGCGACGCTGATTAGTACGCAACGCACATGTCATTTCAAGAACAAAACACGTTTGATTATAACAAGAAAAATGTTTCCATGCAATTGTTTTAAAGAATGAGCAGTTTGTTAACTGTTTTATACACAAAATGCCTAGATGTAGAGACAATAATGGAGATTTTCTTTATGTACAAATGATGCATTCTTAATCTCATCTTTTTCTCGTGACTAAATTTATTTTCTGCCCTGCCCAAAATTTTCTTGTCTCAAAATCTTTAACCCTGCCCAGGTACGTTTTGTTTATGGTAAACACCAGCCTGTTATAGTATTATCAACATTTATTGTGTCTATCAGTTGCGTGTGACGAGAAGATTCCTTTTGTTGTAAAACATCATGTGTTTTCACTGTGCTATTCTTGCAAACTTCTTAATAATTTCATTTGATGGCGAACATTTATCATGGCAAGCGAGGTTGGAAATATTTACGAATAAACTATGTGGATGGAATATATATATATATCTTTCTCTCTGTGTTCCCCCTCCCAATATTATCTCATATGTATCTTTTGGAATTTCAAATGAATATGCTCCCACTGTTAAAGTGTTATATTATTTTTTGTTAGTAATGGGCCTACTGCTACTGTAGGTCTAGTGTAAATAATTCAATTTCACACCCTCCTGGACAGTGAACTAAAGGATGACACTTTCGATAAAAACCTCTTATAATAAGAATATATTTAATGATATAACTTTACTACTGATGCTAAAGACACTTAGTGCTGCCTATGATGCGTAGACAAAAACTTACATTCATTATTTAAGCAGAATTCAAAATGGCGTCAGTTGAAGTAAACAATGTGAGCAAGAAAACACGTGCGCTATGATTTCTTAAAAAAAATTACTATGGAGGTTGAAATTTCACAGGTATCATTTTGTTTTATATTTTTACAATTTGTCCTACTTTTCGTTTTGGTTATAAAACATATGATATTGTTTATATACTAGGGCCATAGTCTTCTTATTTCGTTTAGATTTGGTAATAATTTAAATTGTGTCTATCTACTATTGGCGTCGAGAATAAGTCAAAACCTAAAAGCTGACACGTGTGTCATCTACTTCTATATAACTCGTGCCCATTTTTTTTTCTCACTAAAATGATTTTTGTACGTAAACACAGCCCTCAGCTGACTTGTATGAGCAGTACGCTGATTATGTAACAAACGAAGGGACGCGACCATTCACCCTACAGCGGGCCATTGCCGCCTGACAGTTATCCTTCCCTGCAGGTAGAACCCATTAGCGGGTAACTCTCCCAGCCAGCCGGCATGCTAGAGTGAGACAGCGCTACACCACGCCGAGAGCAAAAGTGACATGCCGTGCCGAAGCCTAGAAAGCACACACAAGAGAAGTACTGCAGAAGCCAACCAGACTTTCTTACGAGTGAAATTCGTACATCACTCCCACCTAAAAATTTTTTCTACCAAATGAGTCTGTCGCACCGGAGGGGAGGTATTTGACGCGTGACGCTTACTGGCATTTATTTAAACACAACTTTGCCTCATCTTCACGCATCATCACTTCACCCTGAGCGGGGTTTCAACGCTGTACGACTTGCTACCAGAGCCTACCAACACATCCCTAGACACAGGGGCACCCACAGACATGTCAGCCGATTTTGTTTCGCCTTTATGTCAGACGTCACGCCAACCCCCACGTGTGATAGAAGCCAGCCAAGCGGCCCAGTTAAGTGCCTAAATTCACGCTGCCGATGCAATCCCGCATGACAGAGATGGACCAAGAGATGGCACCAGAGAGCACAGCTCTGCCCATCGGAGGAGGACCTCACCCCCACCACCCCTGCACCACAGAGAGCCCACGGGCAGGTGGAATATATGTCCGTGCACAGCCGTAGAACAGCAGTTCATTCTCTGCAGCTCGCTCCACCACTTCGTGTGCTGGACCTCTCTGCAGACATAGACGTCCTCCAGTAGGACCACAGCTTCCTACCAGACATCTCCAAGACCTTCACCAGAAACCCCAGAAGAAGTCTTCACCCTGTTTCGTAGTGCCACCCGAGTCCCTTCTGTACAAAAGCATTGAGTTAGTTAAGGTCAGTTAGTATCATAGCTACCTAGCCGCATATACTCTTGTCTAGTGTAGACTTATGTCCCCATCACCTGGTTTATCGTAGTCTACTTCCGTTACAGTCCTTGTTAGGAGTTAGTACGGGCCACCGTGTCTATTCTTCATGGGAATAAACACGTTTTCAATTGAACCTCCGAGTACTGATTCTAGAGTGACTATAGACGTCCGCCCACCAAGGAAAAGCAGGAGACTGCGTCATTACAACCCAATTACCGAACCACGTACGTCGCGATCACATCCATTAGACAGCCACCCATACTGTGCACTTGGTGTAGAGTATGGTAGAGCCCCAACTACTAGGAACTCCTTCCACAAGGAGGCTAGTCAACCAGCCCGGCAAATTCACTCCATGCATACCGTTGAACTGTTGCCGGAAGGAGTGATATACTGGTTCTGGTGGTCTGCCCACCTTTGGACCACACTCACATTGCTATTGGATATCCAGGGTAAACCCACCGCTCTAATCACTGCCCTGAACTGTCGCCGGTTGGAGTAATCGGGTACGACTCTAGATGGCTCAGCCTCGACTGGCTTTACTCCTAGCTAGGGATCTTCGTTGCCTGCTCTTCCTTCGTGGCAGACCTTAGATCCTACCTCTATGCCACATACACCCATAGGAGTGGTGTAAAGTGGCAAGTTAAGAAGGCAGCCACTGCCTCCGAATCCAAAGTGAGCTGTAACCCACCCCCAACTGCCTTCTGCAGCATCCTCCCCCTCCCGGGAATGAACTCAAGCCGCCTGACAACTGGCAATGCCTCACCTCTCAGTCCTCCCACTCTCCCTATTTCAGCCACGCCACAAGACTGCCAGCGATCCGCACCAAGTCGTCGTCGACTTCTGTCAGGGGCTCCACGTCCCACTGGGTATAGTGAACCCTTGGTTCCAGCACCACAGGATCAGCAGCCCTCCGCGGGCTACAATCAGCACCGCCAGCCGCACCATCATCTCCATCCAATGACTTGGCATGTTCTGGCCGGCTTCAGCAGCAACAGCGGCAATCAGGAGCTACCCCGGGCCACGCCCAATACAGGTAAACCAGTGTCTGTGTGCAAACCGTAGTACGAAGGACAGTTAAGCCCACAGCAGATTTTGTACTGTGCCATCAAGCCACGCGCCTTAACTTATATACCGGCCAGGGTCCGGCGAGCAGCCTATAAAGTCGGCCCAGTCATATCGCCCGTGTCTCTGACAAATGCACATAACCTTGCCTGACTGTGACGTCGTCAGTCACCTGACGTCACGTGTCAAGCTGATGCCACATTTAATTGCGAAATACTTTATATTATGAATTAAAATGTATTTTTTTCAATATGGAAGGTATTGTATATTTATCAACATATTCAAGCTGCCATTTCATAACACAGAATATGCATTTGTGAATGTTTTCATCTGAAATTGTGGAAATATGTTATCTTTAATTCTAATAATTGCAAACCCTTTAACATTTTTATCATGCAACTTTACAACTTAACTGTCAAGCAATTTTTGGGTTACCAAAAATTTTTTACCTTTATATATGATCCATAGTTATTTTTAGGTGCCCCAAATGTCTAAAAATCATCTTATAAACGTGCAAACATGGTACAGTTTATATCAAATACCACATGAAAAAAATATTGCATATATGTAGCACATGGGCATTTGTTTTTATTTTGAGTAAAAATTTGCCACTTTATAATGACTATAGCTAAATTCTTTTGTTGGTTCTTATGTTTCAGAACTCATTGATAGCATCATTTTTATCATATTGTGACTTCTACCGTCCCAGATTTGTGGTGTTGGAGAATGTTCGGAACTTTGTGGCTTTCCAGCGCAACATGGTCCTCAAACTGACACTCAGGTGCCTGGTGAAGATGGGCTATCAGTGCACGTTTGGCGTACTTCAGGCTGGAAATTATGGAGTACCACAGACGAGACACAGGTTTGTGGTCTGTGCCTACAAGACTTGTGCACTCACCAGTTAACTAGAAGCAGAAAGAGAAATACATTTCTTCCATTATTTATAATGTAGAAATATCATTTTCCATTGAAAGGTTTTTTTTTCCTTTTTTAAAGGACTATAATTGGCATAATACATGCTGTTTAGATGACATTTTATTAGTGACTTTCCATGTTGGAAAAATTTAAGTAACTTATTTTGTGTAATAGCAGACAAAGGAAGTTATTACTGTAGACTTATGCTATGCTGTTGGTTTTCTCACAGGTGTCACTATATAAAAAATATTTTTTGGCTTATTTTTTGTGTATGAATTAATTTGTGTGTGCATATGTGCGTGCAGGCGTGGGTGCGCACATGTATTCATATGAGGGCATGAAATTGTGGGGTGTAATTGTGTGTGAGCATGCATGCGTGAGGGTAGGTGTGTGTTGGCATTTCTGTCCCTCCCTCTGCCCCTTTTGGTCACGGTGGTGTAGTGGTCAGACTACTCGCCTCCCACCTAGGCAAACTGGGTTTGATTCTCTGTGGGGTAGCTCCCGGATTCTCACTTGTGGGAATCGTGGCGGTTGATGTCGCTGGTCTTAGGGTTTTCTTGGGAATCTACCATTTCCCCTGCCCTACCATTCCGGCACTGCCCCATACTCACATCACAACCTCCTCTGCTCTCATGATCTCGATGTTGAGCAGTCCAAATCTCTCCACTGTTGACTCAGCCCCTCACTACCACCATCTATACCTCTTCCTCCCTTTGCTCATTTATCTTCCCTCTGCCCCTTTCTCCCCCTTCCTCTTCCCCTCCTCCCTCTTCCTCTCTCTTCCTCTCTCTTCCTCTCTCTTCCTCTCTCTTCCTCTCTCTGCTCCCCTTCACCTCAATCACCCTCCTACCCCCTCCTTCCCCTCATTCACCCTCCCCCTGCACTGTTCCTCAATCACCCTCCCCTCTGCTCTGTACCTCAATCACCCTCCCCTCTGCTCTGTACCTCATTCACCCTCCTCCATCTTCTCTTCCTCACGCTGTCACTCTCTCCCTCCCCGGCCCACGGTAGCTAAGTAGTTAGCCTACTTGCCTCCCACAAAGGCGAACCGGGTTCAATCTCCGGCCGGGTCAATCCTGAAAATTTTGCATGTGGGAATCATGCCGTATGATGCCCACTGGTTGGTGAATTTTCTTTGGAATCTCCCGTTTCCTTTGCCCTTTAATTCTTGTGCTGCTCCATACCCACCCCAATCACCCTCATCCGCTGTCAAGACCTCAATGGTAAGAGCTACCCAAATATCTCCACTCACTCACTCCCCCCTCGACTTCCTTTTCATTCACCCCCTCCTTTTCTTTCCCACTCTTTCTCTCTCGTTCCCACTCCCTCCCCCTCCTCTTTCCAACTCTCCTTCTCTTCTTTCCCACACTCTCCCCCTCCTCGTCTTTCCCACTATCCCCCTCCTCTTCTTTCCCACTCCTCTTATTTTCCACTCTCTCCCACTCGTCTTATTTTCCACTCTCTTCCCCTCCTCTACTTTCCCACTCTCTCCCCTCCCACTCTCTCCCCCTACTCCCTCCTCTTTCCTACTCTCTCCCCCTCCTCTTTCCTCTTCCCTCTCCCCTTCTCTCTCCTCTTTTCTCTCTTTTCTCTTCCCTTCTCTTTCCCATTTCCTCTCCCCTTCACTCTCTTCATCCCTCTCCCCTTCACTCTCTCCATCCCTCTACCCTTCACTATCTCCATCCCTCTCCCATTCCCTTTACTCTTCCTTCTGCCTCTCTCCTTCCTTCAACAGCCATTTCCTACTGCCTTATCGTAATGGAATTTGTGGGATGCACGTTTAGACATGTGAGACAAGTTAAACATTAAACAGAACTTTTATCTTTCTCTCATATGCACATCTTTACTGCTATGAAACTAAAATAAACAGGAACTGGAAATTTTTCCCTAGGGAAATATTACAGTTCAACCACTGAACCACAATACTTTTGTACATAGTTTTGCATTCTACTAGCTAGTAAGGACACCTGATTTCACAAACTTTGCAGTTGACTGTATTCTAAAACACTTACACTATACCTAATAAATACAGAATGGTAACAAACACAAGAACACCAACTGTAGCTACTTAAAAAACTTATTTTCCATCCACCACTTAAGGATGTTATCCTTGTTTTATAGGAAATAGGCTATTTGCGTTTTCCCACATCAAACTTCATGGCGAGATCACGGACACTTGGTTTTTCATTTTCTTGCGCCCAAATCACGTGCACTGTGTCTTGCAAAGTTAACAGTTTTCGTTTGAGACATGTTGTATCACCAATACACACACATACTGTAAACACTGACTGTAGTTCCCTCTAATCACTGGACACGACTGAAAGTTTCAACCAGTTGGAAAGGGGAGAGGAAATTAGCAGTCTCCCATGTCACGCGCTTGAGGAGGGGTTTACAGTACAGCGTCGTGGTTGCTGGTGAAGGTTGTACAACCTCCTCAGCCCTCGTACAACTCGCTCAGTTAGCACTAGTTCGCGCAGTTTTTGCATGGTTTTTTTTGTATTTATGTATTTACTGTCCGTTATTAAGCTCAAATGAAGGGTCCGTGTCCGCGATTTAGAATGTCCGTTATTAGGAAGATTCCCCCAATAAGTGTCAATGGTTTTCTACCGGTGATTTGAAAAATGTCCGTTAATAAGGTGGATTTGTTTTTAGAAGTTGTCGGTTAGGGAAAGTTTCACACTATTCGCATACTTTTATTAATTTGTAATTTTTTAAGCTTAAAAAATATATTAGTTACTGTTTATGACATTATATTGACAAATCCATTAGATAGATATATTATACTAGTGATAAGAATGTCTTATTGTGCAATATGCCAAAACACAGAGTCAAAGTTTAAATTTTTGAAATGTTAATAATTATCGCAAATGCCTGTTAATACAAACTTCATCATTTCAAACTGCAAAAAATTCAGGACCCTAGTAGTTTATGTTAAAGAGGTTTCAGTGTAATTAAATACTTAAAAAATAGGTATTACCGTAAAAAAACGAACACATTACAATATTGTTACTGTCGTAAGTTGTGCAATCCACAGCCACATCAAGAAATACTCTGTATTCGGTTTGCTGTATTGTTTTCGTTGTGACTATTTGTTTACAGAGTGATAATACTGGCTGCTGCCCCTGGAGAGGTTCTCCCACAGTACCCAGAGCCAACACACGTGTTCAGTCCACACGCATGTAAAGTCACAGTTGTGGTCGATGATAAAAAGGTGTGTATTCATGCTTGCCAATGAGTTGGTAGAAGTTTAATTTTGTTTGTTTTTATTTATTTTATTTTGTGGTTTTTAAATGCTCCTGAACATCACAAAGGTTTAATAGGGAAACACCACCATTAATTTTGGAAATGGGAAAGGAATCTGCCATGACCTGCATTAAGGAACCATCCCAGCATTCGCCTGTGGTAATTTTGGAAATGCCTGCTCTTAAGTCTTCTTAATAGCTGCCCAAATCTCCTCACTCACTCACTCACTCACTCACTCACTCACTCACTCACTCACTCACTCACTCACACACTCACTCACTCTCTCTCTCTCAAAGACTCTCTCTCTTGCTGTCGCTCTCTCTCACATTGTCTCTCTTGCGCACTTGCTCTCTCGCGTACTTGCTCTCTCATGCACGTGCTCTATCTCACTCACTAGTGCGCTCTTGTGCTCTTGCGTGTGCTCTCTCTCTCTCTTACTAGGGCTCTCTCATTTTCTCACTCTCTCTCACTAGCACTCTCTTGTGCTCTCGCTTTCTCTCACTAGTGCACTCGTGCTCTGGCTCTCTCTCACTAGTGCTCTCTCGTGCTCTTGCTCTCTCTCACTAGTGCTCTATTGTTCTCTTGTGCTCTATCTCGTACTCTCGCTCTTTCATACTCTCGTTCTCTGTCACTAGCGCTCTCTCGTGCTCTCGTCCTCTCAGTTAGGCTATCTCGTGCTCTCACTGTCTCGTTCTCTCTCGTGCTCTCGCTCTCTCGTACTCTCGTTCTCTCACTAGTGCTCTCACCCATGCACGCACTCTCAGACGCTTGTACCCACGCGCTCTCCCATTCCCCTACACACTTACCCATTCCCCTACACATTTACCCATTCCCCACTCACACTCTCCCATGTAACTACACACTTACCCATTCCCACTCACCCATGCATTCTCCCATGCACCCACGCACTCACCCATTCCCCTCTCACCAACCCCCCATTCCCCTCTCACCATTCCCCACTCACCAACTCATCCATTCCCCACTCACCAACTCACCCATTCCCCACTCACCCATCCCCACTCCCCAACTCACGCATTCTCTACTTACCATCTTACTCACCATCTCACTCACCATCTCACTCACCATCTCACTCACCAACTCATCCACTGACCAACTCCCCCACTCACCCATTCCCCACTCACCCATTCCCCACTCACCCACTCACCCTTTCCCCACTCCCCACTCACCCATCCCCACTCACCCATTCCCCACTCACCAACTCACCCATTCCCCACTCACAAACTCACCCATTCCCCACTCACCAACTCACCTATTCCCCACTCCCCACTCTGACCGTTCCTTTAAATTTTGGTAAACTTTACTGTCTTATTTAGCGACAGTTCAAACTAGAATGAAACCCTTACCGGCTCAAAATAACACTGATTGATCATACAAAAAGTTGTGCTGCTTGAAATCTTGACTAGCAAAGTGCCACTGAAGATTACTTTCTAGTTTATAATTTAGTGTTCCATTCATATGTCATCTTCATATGTTTTTCCTCATGCACTTTCACAATAAACATGCTTTATTTGATAGAGTTTATAGTGGTAATAAGAGAAAAATTACTTTGCATGCTGGGTAATAAGGTATCCAGAATATTTTTTCTTTTGAATTTATATTAATTAATACGTTTGTAAATTATGGATAATAATGTAATCAGTTCAGTATNAGAATATTTTTTCTTTTGAATTTATATTAATTAATACGTTTGTAAATTATGGATAATAATGTAATCAGTTCAGTATACATACTTGCTAGTGTATTAATCAACTAAAACATTTTCTAGTGTGAATTGTTGTATTTGAATATTTTCTGTAAACATTTTTGTGTTTGTTCCAAGCTGGTTCATGTAATACGAGGAAACCAACTGTGAAAATTCAGTTGTAAATGTCTGTTCACATTCCAGAGTTTTATGGTAGGTAATATTATCACAGGTATTATGNACTGTGAAAATTCAGTTGTAAATGTCTGTTCACATTCCAGAGTTTTATGGTAGGTAATATTATCACAGGTATTATGGTACTTGGATGTAGTGATGGTCCGATCCATTATTGCTGTTATTGGAAATATCTGTATCGTAAATTTAAACATTAATTATATTGGTTATTGGTTAGAGGTGAGCCGATATGGTTTTTGAGCCTTTTCCGATATTGCCCATACAATCTTACCCGTATCGCCCGATACCAATACTGCCTTGATAAGGAAAAATAACATTATTTTAAGTTTCAAAAAATAAAAAATTGATTTTTAAACATTTACCTAAATAAAATTCTAATTGTCTTCGTTTTTATTGTTTCAATGATATGCCTAACTGTTACGATAAACATAAATCTAGGAACCACATGTTAAGCTTAAGCATATTTATAAGACAAAAATAACCTCCAAAAGCATGTCATTAAGCNAAATCTAGGAACCACATGTTAAGCTTAAGCATATTTATAAGACAAAAATAACCTCCAAAAGCATGTCATTAAGCAATGAAACTCTTAAAGAAAACATAACACTTCAAATGGTGCATGCATTCAATGTGCCTTTTTAAATTTGTGGTACTATAGGACCTTGATGATGTACCGCCTCTTGAAACCAAACATTTGCAAATATTGTAAACAGATTTGCATTCTTGGGTGTTGCTTACGGTACAAGAAATTCCACAAATCACTTTTTCTTCCAGCCAAATCATTTGTTTATTGCTGGCACACGTAAATAATTTCACCACGTTCGAACCCTAACCTAACACCGTCATGTTACTACAGCAACAGCAAAAAAACCAACAAAACAAACAAAAAATAGGCAACTGTCGGAATGGCACCGCTAGGCGGCAGTAATGTGCAGCATATAACCAACATTACAAGATTACATAAGTTTTATTTATGTTCGCCGTTGTCGAGGTTTGTTGTGAAACAATTAAGACAAAATTGTTTTGGAGGTAATCGTAAATATTAATTATTGTTAATATTATATATGTGTTAGGCTGATTACATGTTAAGTTTTGTTCATCCTGGAAGCTTGCCTCCATAAATAAAATTCAGTAAACTCAAATGGTGGCTACTATTGTTTTGTTGTATACATGTTTCGTAAACAATCATGGAAAACGTGCCTAATTTTGCTTTGAAAATAAACACAGCCAGTTGGGTACTTTAGTAAAAACCAATTTAAAACAGTGATTATTTTAATAAAACCAAATAGTGAGCAAAGCACTCCAATTATGGCAAGTTGAAATCATCATCATCTTAGGTTCTTAGGGCAAAATATTGGTTATAATATCAGCGATTTAAAAATGAATTGCGCACAATTCCAATAATTACGATATCGGCCGGTTTCGATATATCAGTACCGGGATCTGCTCAGTCCTATTATTGGTAGAGACCTGAAAAAGTGGGTGTTATATTTTCAAAAAATAGTTGTTATTTTCTTGCTACAAAAATGTAGGTTTCTGCATGAGAATTGCTCCATTTATTCATGCCCTCTTTATAAAGACATACATAATTTGAGAAATATCACTTAATTCTTAAAACCTGAAATTGGCAGTGCTATTCCTATTGAAAAGCAGTTTTTTTAACAGAGAAAATACAGCCACTTTTTAAGACGAAACCACTAGTTTCCCTTATCGTCGGACAATTAAAACCATTTCATATTTTCTTACTTAAGATTTTGTATTCTGCCTGACACCTGGAACAACGGTCACATTGCACTGGCTAGAGCATACTGTTCCATGAAGACACTAATGTAAACAATTTATACACAATTATAAAAGCACTGTTTTAAAAAACAAAATAGGAAAAATCCGCTTTTATGTTTTTAACTATCTCAACTTTCAACAACTTTGGTTTGTTCAAAACGTGTCATTGTATACCGCACATACTAGAGAAAATGTATGATAAAAAATACAGTTAACTGGAAGAATGCAATATTAAAATACGTGATAATTCAATTTACAAATATATTCTAAATAAATAAATGCATAAAAACACATTTTTGAATGGCGATGCTTTGTAAAAAATAAATAATTGTTGGATAAAACATGAAGATGCTATGAATGTAAATAAACTCGGTGAACTAGTTGCTGTGAATTCCGTAGATAACATGGTGCTTGGTAGACGTGAACACTACAACGGCGGGGTTTCCTAGTGAGCAAATAAACTGTTGCAGGGCCGTGTACTAGATTGTTAACTCAAAGTGACACATCATCACTTGCGGTCATGTTATTTATGGCCGTAAACATGCTATGGAAAGTAAAACATGTTTTCGTTTATGGTGATAAATCGAAGAAATCTACTGACCAACTCTGCATGCATTCGTATTCAAATAACTCTGCATGCATTTGTATTCGAATATGCAAAAAAACACAAAATACGTTTTAAGAAGAGACTATGTCACACAAAATAATAATTCGCAAAATACTACACGACTTTTTACAATTCGTGAATTGGAGCTAAAATTCCAAAAAATCCTAATTTTTCATTTTTTTTGTGAAAATTTGCATTTTTAGCATTTGCTAAATTTTCAGGTATCTATAGCAGTGATGAAAATTTCATGTTTAACTTGTGCGCTAATTTACGTCCAGATTTGCTGACAAATATACTCTAGCTGCATGTACTCTATGGTCGTCAAGGCCTTGTAATAATTCCAGCTACCTAACGGTAACACTTTTGTTTTGTGATTATTACATTTTTGAACTTTTTGAACTGTGTACGTGAAAAAAAAGTTATGGAACGGGTGTGTTGTTCAAAGTAAGATACAAAATGTGATCCATGAATTATTGTCACTTAGTCATTCAAAATTTTTAACACACAAAAATAACAAGTTGCTGCAACGAAGACTGTGGACGGTTTGGTAAGCAGTGCGTAGAGCATTGCTAACCTCAACCACAGAACGTGATATAAACATTCATTGCGTGTCTGTGTGCATTTTTTTTTGCCATATTTAGTTAGCAAAGCAACAAAACAGATCTTTGTATAACACTTATTCTGCGAATATAGGTTTAGTTTCAAGTAAAAGTCGTAAATTTTCATAATAGCTTATTTGAAGTAATACGGGAAAAATTGCTTTATTCGCACTGAAATGCTAAAATTTGCATTATTTTTCATTTTATCGCAAATGCTATTTTTTCAGGTGTCTAGTTATTGCCTTTTGTCAAAATGGTGACATTTTTGGTGACAAAAATATAAGTTTTGGCCTATTGACAATTTTGTAATGTATAAAATATATAATGCCAAAGTCATTATTAAAAATGACACGTAGCGGTAATATACATTGTCATTGTGCACTATTGTATAATTTTACTTCCATGTTTACTTAAAAAAAAAAACACTTCTGTTTAGAAAATAATATTTTTCCTTCAGATTGACGTCAGAAAAAAAAAACTTAATAAACATAATGTAAAACATAAACATAATGATTTTAACGTGTGACCCGTACTGACATATCGATTAAATACAACTTTGCCTCATCTCTGTGTCATCATGTCATCCAAGGCGGGACTTGAACCTTGGATGACTTGCTACCAGAGCCAACCAGCATGCCCCTTGGCAAGGAGCCCCCTCCAGCGTCTGGCCCATGACGGGAAGTAGCCGCAGCTCTCTTTAATCTCTTCTATCCTCTGCTGGCCCTCTGCACCAAGTATAAATAGGACCCACAATCCTCAGTTCTAGGATGTCTCGCGCCAATCTAGCTGCAGAACGTTATGCTGCCTGAGTGCTTATCAAGAAACCCTTCTCGCAGAACGTTACACTGCCCAAGCATCCATCGACTTTCTCAAGTCGCCACTGCCTTTTGCAGTCCTTTTGAGAGTTCTACTGTGCACGACACTGTCTTGCTGTCTGCCACCATACCGAAGCTGCCACACTTCCAGCTACTTTGTAGCTTACTCTCAGCTTTCACGAGTACGAGTACCGCTGACTTAGGGTCTCCCTCACCTCCTCGTGCTGCAGCGTCTTCCGAGACTATGTACGGCACCAGTTGGCAACTTGGGATCGGCCCTTCAGGCCTCAGTCAGGGTACAGGCTGGTTTATGTGTGTTTGATTGAGCAATCAATAAAACAGGCATAAATCTGACGTGATTGAGTTGTCTATCGATAGCTATTTCAAAGTGCAGCTTAAAAAACTTGCCTCACTGGAGCAATTGTCCCTTGGACTATCGACCTTCTGGTAAGTGCCTGGGTCATACCGCAACGCCTCGCGCCAGGCTATCTGCTATTAAACGATAGGCCAATCCCGAACATAAACCTCGTTCTTCGTGGCAGCTGGGTCAGACTGCGACGTACCGTGTGCCAGGGAGCCATGGGAATGAATTCCCCTAGCCTTCTACTGTAACCTCCAGTTTGGTACTATGGTCAGACCGCGATGTCCTGGGNACGTCCTGCGCGCCAAGCCACTGGACTGAAGACCGGTAAAATAGGTTTCCAACCTTACCTGAAATCCACATCCTACTCTCCATTAGGCTGTAACTACCCCTTACTGGCCACCCGCTATCAACCTAACTGGTTACCCCCCACCACCTTATGCCTCATTATAGGGCTGGGCGGGGCAAAACTGCCAAGGGGCTAGATCAGGCTGGGGTACTGAAGTAAAACTGGTTGGCAGCCAGGTGTACACCTGGACNGGCAAAACTGCCAAGGGGCTAGATCAGGCTGGGGTACTGAAGTAAAACTGGTTGGCAGCCAGGTGTACACCTGGAAGAAAGAGCAGACTGCACATCAGAGAGGGTCTACCACCAGCTCGACAAGATCCACCACGAACCTCATCTGGCACGTTCCACGTGCAGTATCTCCACTGCTACCCATGTCGCCGAAGAAGACGCCTAACTCCGTCCGGCCAGCCAACGTTACCAGGCCCCTATATGCCACACACTTATACCCCTATCAGGGTACCCACTTGACAATCGCTCACAAGCGCGCCACCCAAGGTTCAATGCTCAATACTCAATCATTGAAGGGGCCAAAACCAGCACCACAGGGAACCAGGAAAAACCCAGTGCAACGACAAGGCCACAAGTTTCTTTCTTGGCGCCCAACATGGGGGGGAGAAATACGGGCCATCATTCACCTTTTTCCAGACTGGGAAGCACCTGAGAAGAGCCATTTTAGGCCCTCCACTCGACCACCACAAATTTTACTTCGGGAAGTCTGCTGAAACACACCGTGGCACCCAATTCCCGTAAGAGGCTCCAGTATGGCCACAGCCGAGATCGTAGCCAACACTGAAGGACAGGTCTGGCCAAAGAGGAATGCCCTGGCGCAGGTTGCTTTTTCATAACCTGCGTACACTGCGACACTGCATTTCACTACATCTGCCTAGGTTGTATAGACCAGGAAAGAGACACTCAAGGGTAAGAGTACTGTTGTCCTCCAAACTGCAGGGACAGGCAACATCGTTGCAACTAATTTGACTTTCCGGGAAGGGGCATATACTGAATAGCCTGCCACAAGTGCCCACGCACTTATCACAACCTTTGCCTTAAATGAAAAGACAAAGCCAAAGACCTGGAGNAGTGCCCACGCACTTATCACAACCTTTGCCTTAAATGACAAGACAAAGCCAAAGACCTGGAGGGTCTATACTTTAGATGCCCGACCTATATAATTACGCCTGAACTGGTACCGCTCGGAACTGGCACCGCTCAGAACTGATCCTTTACCGCAAGAACGACCTCCCTTACTGCAGCCCCTACCATTACCAGAGTACTCTGGTAAGTCCCAAGAGGATCCCCGCAAATTCCTCCAAGCTTGCCAGATGGTGTTTGAGAGGACCTGCCTACCCAAAACCTTGTGGGTCGTGAAGACAAAGGACCGACTTCAAGGTGACGCAGAAAAATGGTGGGGAAATTACGGGGAGTTAGTCACCAACTGAGAAGAACTGTCCGATAGATTAGTTTTGCACTTTTCCGGACCCCGAATGGTTTTACAGCTGACAAACGAGCTCTATGTCCCAATCCAAAGAGAGAATTAGGAAGCTGAACTCTTCATCAGGTACAAAGCCCTCATCTTCCAACGAGTTCATCCAGGTCGTGACGAGCTAGACGCCGTCGAACTTATCACCAGGCTCCTAGTACCAGAGATACGTTCCCACCTCCACAACCCAGAACCAGCATCGCTGGAAGAGCTGGTGAGACTGGCACGTATTAGAGAAATAGATTTGGCGAACATCCTCAAGTCACACGCCAGAGCCAAGGCTACACCTGCTCCAGTAGGGAAGACGATAGCCACTAAAATCACCGCATGTGAACGGACGTTGGGATCCACTGTTGCACCCCAGACAGTACTCCTGAAGTGCTAGCATTGCCCCGCTAGACACTTCCAACGAGACTGTCCACTCCTACGACAGAAACTCCAGAGCAGACAGGCGGGACCAACCCGAGCACCGGAAGCCAAGAAAAAGTAGCAGCCAATAAACGCAGAGAAAAGCCCTAGCATGCAAGAGCCGGGAAGCCTGACAGAGCCGGGGCACCGGCAAAGTAGGAAAGGCCCTACGCGTTGCCTTTATGCAAGAAAAGCCAATCCTCTGAGATTCGTCATGTATAACGGTAATTAGGACAGAACAACTGGCTACCCTTGATACGGCCGCAAGTGCCAACGTAATCTGCCATGATATCATTCCCCGGGAGTTCCAAAGCAAAATCCAGCCTTTCCAGTACTTGCCTGGGTCCGCCAACAAGAAGCCCCATTTCTTTGTGATACTTGGGTCCGCCAGCGATGTCCCACTCGCC
>NQII01000707.1:0-11122 GCA_002778355.1 Clitarchus hookeri
CACAGTGATTAGATGTGCGTTTGTCTTTGTTCGGAATTGGAAATATTTAACACGGAATTTCAGTGCGGTTGAACTCTTCTAATTTATGTTGGTGATGTGCTTATAGCAGTTGTACCTGCGCCATTAGTTTTAAGTAATGTTGACAGACAGCATTCACGGGCATGACCCCTAACTGAAATTATAAATTATACAAACAAGAATATGTCACTCTTTTCATAAGTATGTTTCACTATCAACTAATAATCCTAACCATTACAAATTATATGGAATGTTTACGGTTTGTCCAATCTGATAACATAATATTATTCCAACACTCAGGTTGCACTCACATTCAGTCCTAAACTATCTTGCCTTGGGCAGTTTCTTGTTCATAGTGTTTGTAAATGAAATTATATATTGACCTAAATTTATGTACTAACAGTTTATGCTCTGATTTATTGATTTACATTTTTAGTTTCGTAGCTAAAATGTATCAAAATACAGTCAACTTCCAATTTACGGGGGGTGGTTTAATCGGGTTGCAGCTTAAACATAGAGTCACCAGTTCAAAGTCAAAATATTGAATAGCTGTCGCCAGTCACGTGCTGCTGTTATTAATAACCCACGCGCACGCTGTTAATTACCTGGCTGCAGTTGAGTGATGCGGTACTGATTTATTTTAATATTAAAATTGTTTGTGTACTATATTTACACATGTTTTTAACAGTGAATATGTGTCAAACTTGGAAGTATTAGGAATTCAGGGAAATTGTCAGATAGCATATTTTCATTCATAATAATAAAGTATTTCACGATTAATGGTTAAAACTGGTGTCTGCTCATCATAAAGGCGAGATTTTGTAGTTTACAGTCGTTCGTACATGCAGAGGCTATTTATAAATGAACTGTGGCGCACAGTACGACTGGATGACAAAATATCATTAACATAAATATTATTTGCCGCAAGAATGACTCCTACGCAAACAAGTCACGCGTGGTTTTAATAAATAAATAACATATTTTCGCTTTGTTGCTAAAGTGGAAAGGGAGTCAACACAAAAAAAAATGGCGAGCCGGCCTCGGAAAGGCTTGGCGATTGCAGACCAAATCCAAATTATTAGCTATCAGAATCGCTTCACATGGAAATATGTTATGTTAAAATATTAATAGACCTCGCGGAAAATTTTTAACTCTGAGAATTTGTTTGCATATTTGTACTTTGCACATGAAAAAAGTGTCATTTCATGGGGGCGTGGTTTCTGAAGCGAGCCGTGCGCACTGGCAGACAGATGGAAGCATGGTCGCCTTTTTCGCTGCTGTGTTGTAGAGTGTATCTAGCACGTTCTTTTAAAAGTGAATTTCTCATCTGGTGTGGGCTCAAAACAACTCAGGCTTGAAATATGTTTCATCAAATTAATGTAGAAATATTTGAAAAATACTCTGCGATAGATGTCTGGCCTCTTCAATTATTATGAAGCATGCACGTGGCGACGTTAGCAGCAAGCACTAGCTATGGCCTATGATGAAGACATAAACCAATCTAAACTATAGCATACAGTATTTCTTTTCGTTTAAACACCTACACGTTATTCAAGAACGAAGTTAAATTTGTTACACTAATAACAGCTGTTTTGTAACGATATAAAATAAAATACATAGACATTTATCTATGATCTTCCTGCCTGCATATTTATCCGATGTTAGTTTTGCTAATGTTGGCTGTCAAAATAGACAATATGAAATTTCATTACATTCGTTCACGCATCAACTGATACAGAATTTTGTGTATGTGATGATATTGATGTCATTTATGACGTTGCCACACACTGGCTGTCAAAAAATTAAATTCTTATATGACTATATTATTTGTTTACATAATCTACGTGTACAGTATGTAGGCCTAAAGTAATTATTCCGCCCCCTCCCCATTGCTTTAACCGTGAAATCGGTTATCCATGAACCCTTAGCAAGTCATTACCCCAGAAAATGTGTTAGTTTTCATTGATATAACATTTTTTTTTCAATGAATAATTATTTTGTCTAAAAATGTAAGTTTTTTTTTCTCCACGGGATCTTCCCTTGTATTTCAAATATGTAACATTCAAAGGAATTTGGCTCTCATATGTAAGATAGTTCTTCCACAAATTGTTTAAAATTGTAGCAGTCACCAGATCTGTTTTATATAAATTCTATGAAAAGAGGTTATGTTTTGACTGCAAAGTGTGTACTATTTTAATTTTTTTAAATTTTGCTGGTGTAATTTTTTTGTAAAAATTTTGAAAGAAATATTATTTTGAATTCAAATATTTAGCAAATTTGGCACCATGAATTGAAATAAAATACTTGAGCTAAAAAAAAGTGTAATCATTTTTGCAGACTGATGTTTGTGAATTCTGAAATGTTTGTATGATACTTAAATTTTTATACATGTTTACGGAAATTGTACATGTATTTTGTCAAGCTACAATGCTAGACGCCCTTGGCAATGTTCCTGAAGGAACAACCAGAGGATGGGTGAAAGAGAAACATAAACTGAGAAGTTTTGTAGATGTTGTGGAAAGTGATGTAGGGTCACACTAGGGGAAGACAGTGAACTGGATGCGTGTCTTTATAGGTGGTTTTTAATAAAATGAAGTGAACACTTTCTGGACGTATTTTGAAAGCACAAGCTGTGAAATTCCACAATGATTTTCATGGTAACTGTGATTTCAAAGCATCAGACGGGTGGTTATCGCGATTGAAAACTTGCTATGGAGTAAGTCAGGCAGCATCAAATGTGAAGCACAATCTTGTAAAACACTATCTGCAGCACACTTTCATGCAGAATTTCACAAATTAATGAGTGATGAAAGTTTGACAGATCATCGAGTGTATAATAATGACGAAACTGCTTTAAATTTTTGGCTGCTTCCTACAAAATCTCTAGATGTACAAAATTCCATAAATAAGTCTGGATTTAAACTAAACAAGGGCAGAGTTACTCTTCTTTTTGCCACCAACAAATCAGGCAGCCACAAACATAAACCACCGTGTGTTGGGAAAAGTCGCAGTCCAAGATGCTTCAAGCATGTTAACATGAAGTCTTTGCCTGTTACATACATGCACACAAAAAATGCTTGGATGACTAGTAAATTTTTTTCCAAGTGGTTCCATGAAAATTTTGTTCCATCAGTGAAAAGTCACTTGCGATCAATTAGGCTGGAAGAAAAGGCTATATTTATACTAGACCACTGCCCAGCACATCCATCTGCTGATTTACTGCAGTCAAGAGATGGAAAAATAAAAGTTATGTTTTTGCCGAAAAATACTACAGCGTTGATCCAGCCGCTAGACCAGGTTATTATAAGAGCATTTAAAGCACACTATTGCCGAGAACTGCTCAGTGCAGTAGTAAACTCCGATGAAGAAATGGAGGTTTACTTAAAATCAGTCAACCTCAAAGGAGTTATGTATTCCGTAAGAATCACGTTCATTGGCCGTTAGTGAGAGGAAGAACTCTGGCAGTGTTGAACCCTTCCTGGGATTTGCAGACAGCAATGTACAGTCTGTACATCATATTGTAGGCTCTTAATATGACTTTGGATGACCTGGTCAGCTGGGCTGACTGAGACAGCAGTGAACCTGTATCTGAGACTGTCAGCGAACAAGACATTATTGCTGCTGATGAAGACGAATGTGAAAGTAATGGTGTTGAAACGGAAGTCCCGAGTGTGAACCAAGTTCTTCACAATATTAACAAAGTCATTTCATGGTTGGAAAGACAAATTGAACTTAATCATGTTCCTTTACTTCACCTGGTGAACATTAAAGGGCATGCAGAACAGAAACGTCTGTATTAATTCATCAAACAAAATTTTCTGATTTTTTTAAAACAAAAGAAAAATAGATTTTAATGATTTTTATGTAACTTCCTTCTGATATGTTGTGTTCCTCTATTATAAGTTCTACACTAACTGTAAGACTTCTGTACAAATTATATGTTGTCAACATTACTGAAGAAATAATATAATAGGACAAGTTTATTATTATTATTATTATAAAATTATAGTTTGTCCATAATAGTTCACTGGTGATTTTGTTTATGTTTTAAAATTACATAGAGTAAATAAAGCAGCTATGTATTTATTTATTTATTTAGGATGTTTTTTATTACATTGGTGAATTAAAGGGTTAGATTGCCTTCTCTTATACTTAATCAATTTAAGGGCATTATGTTTAATTATGCATTATGTTTAATCTTTACTGAAAGAATTCCTCGTGGTCCAATTTTTATGTGAACATACGTGTGCGCTCAGTATCTTATCTTGCGCACAGTGCACACAGCACGGTATTAAGCAGCTGTGCTCTGTGCATGCTTGTGAGAATTAAAGGNTATCTTATCTTGCGCACAGTGCACACAGCACGGTATTAAGCAGCTGTGCTCTGTGCATGCTTGTGAGAATTAAAGGTATTTTACACAGGATTAGGGGAGAGGGGCGGTGTGGAGAGTGATGTTTCCGCGGGGCAGAGAAGGGGAAGATGTNGGTATTTTACACAGGATTAGGGGAGAGGGGCGGTGTGGAGAGTGATGTTTCCGCGGGGCAGAGAAGGGGAAGATGTGAATGCGAGTGGGAGAACTGGGCGTGAGTGAGCACTTTGTTTGTCTGTCGCCGCACATCAGAGTATCACGTACAAAAGTAAAAAGAAGGCAACCAGCGAGCAACACCTTCTCTACAGCGTAGTTACACTATTTCTGCACTGATCATCAATTTATATATAAATTTATTTATATATAAAAATTTATTTATATATAAATTTATTTATGTATATAATTAAATTGATGATAGAGTAAATTGCTGCAGTAGTTGTTAGGGATGCATCCCAAGGATCCATTCAAACTTTAATTTTATGATTTTTTTAAGTTTATTGTCAACATAAATAATTTGTTTCTGGATATTGTTTGTTGTTTATCCAGTTTTCCCAGCATTTTTAAGAATATTTGTGCAATACCAATCATTGGAATTATTGGATTACAGTAAACTCTTGATTCTAAGACCTTTCTGGTTCTCAGGAAAAGGGTTGTTATTTTGAAGGGATCATCTTTGTGATGTTTATTTTCTATTCTAATGGAAATATTAACTTGTCTATTGTGTTATATGTGGCCTTTGTACGTTGTTTGTACCACTTGATGCATTTATTTATTAAAGTTGATATATTAATTAATTATAATATTTTTGATCGTACATGAGGCACAACTGGCCAAGACTACTGTTGGCCTAACATGTTACATCAAGTGCTTTTATGTCAGTAAGCCTTGCAGAGCTGCAAATAGGCTCTGGATGTTTCTTGACCGTATTCATCCAGAGTTTTCAGAAGTGATAAAACAGAAGAAAGAAGAATTGTGCATACAGAAACCTAGGGTGCTTGCGTTACTGGACCCAGTCTATGCTAGAAACATGGGAAAGTGTTGTCTGCAGTTTTGGTTGAAGTTACAGGACCAGTGTTGTATAAGATGCTTATAACAGAAGGGTTTTGATGCATTGTCACATCAATCAGCTTCATCCAAGGCATGTGGACCTGCCTAAAGTCATTCTACTATACACACCAAGGGAGCCCAGGCAACCAATGGCTTTAATTAGCTCTCACCGGTCAGTAGAAGAGCCATTGTCTAAAGAGCGTGATATATTCAATGGGTTTACAAAAGCTACAGTGCCATCATGTCCACAGGTTAATTCTGATGATCCAGAGAGTCCCAGTGTGTCACCTTAGGTATCTTACAAGTATCCATATTAAAACACAAGACCTCGGAGGCAAAAAACCCTCTTAGATCAAGGACTTTGTTTTATAAAGTGGGAAGGTGTGTTTTGTATGCAGATGTTGGCTGCAAATAATTGTTTTTGGGGATGTTTGTGTACATGTAGATGTTGACAGCATTGTTTAGTGTATTGTTTTTTTTTTACTTAGGATGTAAACATTGAATGTGTCATGAGTTTAACAGCAGTTGCAAGCTTTGCTCTTTGATGCGAAGAAATGTTCTAGTATAGTCACAGAAGTTAAGTGATGTTTTAATTAGTGTACCTTTCAAGACATTAAACCAGTCAAAGGGACTTTAAACATTACATTAAGTTAATAAAATAAATAATATATGCGCTTAAACTACTGTTAGCGCTTGCAGGCTAATCTACATAAAAAAAATTAAAATTTTGCACTGAGTGGATGCAACCTGCAAAAATAAACACAGATTTGCTCTTGGCGGCGAGGTGTGTCTACCAGGTGCCGGAGTAGTAGTTAGAATGATGTCAAAGTACAGCATCAGATGCCAAAGGTTATGCCAAAATTTGTGTCCGAAGCTTTGACGAGATGGTTCTGGAATGCAGAAAGCTCGCCACACTGGTACAAAGGACACTTTTTTACACAAGATTTTGTGAACAAATGTTAATGGCAGCAGATCTTTGCGTGACATGAGCCGCTACAGCAAAGAGGACAGACAGTGAAATATAGAACGGTGTGTGGTAAAAAAAAGGATTGCAAAACACTAAGAACACTTGCAATCATGGCATACTCAGTTGGAAACAGCTACTGACTGTGTGGAGGCCCTCTTGCGTTGCCTGCATGACTAGATGTAACAGAAATAAAGCTTGTACAGTCCTGGAAATGTATAAATCCATTAAAATCCACCAAATTATTATTATTACCTCAAAACACTATAACATTAACTAAATAAAAGGTCCTTGAAATTACTAAAATAATTAATATCAAATTAAAACTACTAGAAACAATGAAATTACTGAGAGAAATTGGTAAAAAATATTAAAAGTAGTACAATTCTTGTGGGGTTTTAGTCGCTGCATTAAAAGAACACCTGTCTGCTGATACCCACTTCTTGTAGGTTATGTTATCGACCATTTCTTCTTCCAGCTTCATGCTTAACTCTTGGGACAACCTTTGCGCAAGTCACCTGCCCTTTTGTTGGTGGCGATGTAGTCAAGTGACTTAATTTCCTCCATGCTGCTGTCCAACAGCAAATTATGTGATCTTCTTGCCCGAGAGATAACTAAACTGTTTCCATTGTAATGACGCAGTATGCTTAATTTTTCGAGACGCGGGTGTAAAATTCTTTCGTGTGTATTTAGCTTTGGAAAGCTTTGTCAGATTTCAAGTTAAAGCCGCGGTGGTTCGTTTCCCGTGTTTGTTTGTCGAGCAGTCGTGTGCTTTTGAAGGTTATCGAATGGACATATGCTGTTTACGTTGTAACAGCAGTCCGTTTACCGTCTAGTTTCGAAAGTTGTTGTTTTGGTTATGCGGCCGTTGCGGGTACAATAACATGTTGTGAGCGCGGGACACAGCGTAGTTTTGGATGACGCTACTGGCAGATGCCGGAGGCCATGCGCTTATCTTAGGAGAAGGGGGAGATAGGCCTGCCTAATATATACTGGTGGTGCCTATCGCCTAGAGAGAAAGTCACCAACCGTCGAAGAAGACGCGTCGGGCGTGAGAAGACGCACCAGTCCGAAAGGGCGTGGGTCGTTAGGGTGCCAGGAGGGAATGAACATCCCTCCTGCCTTTGTAACTTAGTCTTGCGAAGCAAGTTTGAGACACTAATAAACTGTAAAATAATGTGGCGCTGTTTTCTGCACTGGTATAACTAATTGTGAAAGTTCGTACTCTGCAAACTGGAAAGTCGTCTGTGCACTGTGAAACTTCAATGATAAATAAAGTATAAAGCAAACTAATCTGGAACTTCTTCTTTTTAATTAATCGGCATCACCTGGTACTGAGTCTCGTATTCTACCTATGAGCAAGCCGTGGCAATGTAAACATTCAGCAGGGTAATACTTCCGCAACATTACAAGATGGCGCCCAACTGTGCGGCTGCATTATTATAAATACGGAAGTAAATAAACCGGAACATTGCAATATGGCGCCCAACGTGGGGCTCGAATGAAACCATGTGAGCACGATTAACAACGCTTGAAGATGACGAAGGAACATTACAATATGGCGGCCCAACTAAGGGGCTCGATATTAGAAATAACGAGTTAACGAGTGCGCGGCCCGGAACATTACAACATGGCGTCCCGGCCGCGGGACTCGATTGACCACATTCCAAGATGACGACCACGGGACACGTGAAGACGAACAACAAGAAACACAGCAGCACGACGCCGACGTTTTCAGGGACGAGGCATCATCAATCAACAGCAAACGGTAAGAAATCTTCAAATCATCAATGAAGTCATCGTTTCAAGGAAGGGGGCCAAGAGTATTACAGGTTAGGTTATGATAAAGTACATTTCGCCAAGAGTTATTTTGTTTGTTTTTTTCGTGTGAAAGGGTGTTAATTTCGCGACGGGTTTTTTTGTTTTTTAATTGTTTACCACGTCGTCGTAACTGCATTAAGCATGGCGCATTATTCAGATAGCGAAGTAGACCTACACAAAGAAATGGCAGATAGCAAAATAATAAGAGAGGAAATAGATACGGGAAATGCCCCAGCTACGTCACAGGGAACTGATAGTCAGACGGAACTGTTTAAGATCCTGTTGTCCTTACAGGAGTATAGCCAGAAACAACAGGAATTTAACCAGAAACAACAGAAATTTAACCAGGTGATTAAACAGGATATTAAACAGGGACAACAAGAGTTTAAACAGGAAATAAAACAGGAGTTTAAACAGGGACAACAGGAGCTTAAACAAGACATTAGGCAACAAGCAGAAAAAAGTGAGAAAAAATTTGATGAATTATTAACAAATGTAGACAAGTGGGGGGTTGAATGCCTAAATAGGTTAGGAAAGGGTTCAACAGTAATTGCCCCAAGTAAAATGAGTATAAATGGCAAGGAAGTAAAAAATAAAGTAAAGAATTTAAAGTTGAAGGTAAAACGGTAGATGTTAAAATTAAAGAGGACATAGATGCAGATAATTTAGTGGAAAGTGAACCTAATTGTTGTGAGGTTAGAAAGTCGATGATAAAGGTAATAAAGGAAGGGAGACTTCAGGTTAGGGGGGTTAGACTAAAGGGTTATTGTGAAGTAAAGCTGCGAAATGGATCAGCTGGTGAAGTGCAACAGGCAATAGTTGCTAAGAGTAAGGGGTATTGTAAACTCAAACATTATGAAGTGTTTAGGCAGCGTTTTGTAATGAAGAAGCAAAGATTAAAACAAAGGGGTAGTAAAGTCATCAGGAAAGTGAAGGGTAGATTTAGGTCAGTAGGGAAGAGGAAGAAAGTGCTAAAGTATAGTATGAGAAAGGTAGAAAGGAAAAAGGGAAGAAAAGTAAAACAAAAAGAGAGAAGGACAAGGAAAAGGCAGAAGAAAATATGTATTATAGCAGGAAGACTGCAAGTTAGATAGTAAGTTATAAAATTAAGTTTTTTTTTCTTCCTTATATTAATTTTTCTTGTATTAATTTTTACATACTACAGTAATAAGGTAAGAGATAACTAATTGTTTTTATTTTGAAGAAATTAATTGTTGTTAAGAACCCTACAAGTAAGTCTTAATGTGTACAAGAGACATGGGGTAAACCCTTCTCGGGCAAAAGTAAATAATTGATAATTTAATTGGAAAAGATAATTGTTAATGTAAAATGTTAATTGCGTAAGAATTAATAAGAGAGAGAGTGTGTTTATGTTGAACAGTTAATCATTTTATAGCAGGTAAATACAGTACAGTCATTGATATTTTAGTGAAACTGGTAAGGAACAGAAATTTTAAGTTAATTAAACTGTGTAGGGACACAGAAATCTGAAGTTGATTTAATTGTTTATATTCTCCAGAAATGGAAGTAGGTAAAAGGAAAAGTATGAATGGTTTTTATAAATGCAGCCACTGTTATAATGAATTAATCAGTTGAAGTTATATGTGAAGTACATACAGTGGAAATGTTGAATTTAGAAATGACTGATACACTCTTTAAGACAAATTTTGTGCTACTGTTTGAGGTTATGTTACTGTGTAGGGGATTGTCATTATGATAATATTTTGTAATTCAGTTTAGTTGTTTTTTTGTCTTAAAAAAGTATTTGCTCAGTTTGTGTAAACTATTATGAAATTACTTAGAGCCAAAAACACAAAACACTCCTGAGTATTTTATTTGATGAGCATTTTATGTGAAATTGTGATTGTGTGAATTGTAAGTTTGACATTGCAATGGTTGAAAATTGTAGTTTAACAGTATATTGTGTACTGTGCATATACATGTAAGGTTTAAATTATGAACAAACTTTGTGAATTTTCTCTAAATATGGGTAGTTTTTTATTTCAAAATATGTACTACAGTTAATATTATAAAATTTTCTATCCTGTTTTCTACTTTAATTACTTTCACTTTCAATTGAAGAAAAGGCAATTGGGAAGTCCTCAAGAAAAGCATTTGTAGAAATTGTGAATTAGTGTAATGAAAATGTTTGAATATTATAATTACTGGAAAGTGTATCAGTGAAGGTTTTGTAAATTTAAATATACTTTTGCAATTATGTAGTGGAAGCTCAAGCTGTTATGGGCAATTGTGTAATTATAACTGAGTTATTAATGCAGAGTACCGAACCGAAAGTGCTTCATGAAGGTTTGTAAATTTTATTTTCAAGTGAAAACTGTGTTAATGTAAAGAAACATATAATTAATGTGAGTTTGGAAATCATAGTTGACAATAGGAATTATTAAGAGGATTAATTAAGGATGCAGTAAATGGTACTTAAATTTCCAAAGGTTGAAGTGGTTGAGGTGTTTTATAGTATTGAGCCTTAAGTATCTGAGGAAGTAGTTAGGAGATGTTGCTGCAGGTTAAGGTGTCCTGGGATCAGTAGCACAAAGTGGAAGTGTGTTTGGATTGGGACTGGGACAGGTCTGGGGCCCGTGTTTTTTTTTGTCAGCACTGACCTGTGGGAGGCAGTCACAGTGGCGTGTAATATGGTTTGTCAGCACTGGCCTAGTGAGAGGCAGTCACATTGGCTTTTGAGGTTTTATGTCAGCACTGGCCTAGTGAGAGGCAGTCGCAGTGACTTTTTTATAGTTTTGGGCAGACCTGGGTCCCCTTTTGGAAGTGGTGTGCTGATCCCAGCGAGAGACCAAAGTGCAGCAACCCAAAATGAAGAATCAATGGCACAGGTGGAAATACACCCTCAACCACACAAATAATTGAAACCAGAAAAGTGTAATTTT
>NQII01000707.1:11187-72524 GCA_002778355.1 Clitarchus hookeri
TTTTTTATAGTTTTGGGCAGACCTGGGTCCCCTTTTGGAAGGGTGTGTGCTGATCCCAGCGAGAGACCAAAGGGCAGCAACCCAAAATGAAGAATCGATGGCACAGGTGGAAATACACCCTCAACCACACCAATTGTAACAACCAGTAACTAATTGAAACCAGAAAGGGGTAATTTTCTTGCAGCATCCTCGTCAATAGATTGTTACTCTTACAAGTAAGGTAAATAATTGTATCATGAGTTTAGTAAAGTAAATAATTTTTATTTGTCATAAGTAAAGTAAGTGAATAATTTTGTTATTAGTAATTACCATGTTATATGTAAAGTGTTTACAATGAACAGAGGCACAGTGGTTTACAGAACAGCATCATTCAAGATAGGTTTCGCTTTGGGAAAGATTTCTTCAAAATCCATCCCAAACCGAGGGGGGTAATGTAATGATGCAGTATGCTTAATTTTTCGGGACACGGGTGTAAAATTCTTTCATTTGTATTTAGCTTTGGAAAGCTTTGTAATATTTTGTCAGGTTTCAAGTTAAAGCTGCGGTGGTTCGTTTCCCGTGTTTGTTTGTCGAGCAGACGTGTGCTTTTGAAGGTTATCGAATGGACATCTGCTGTTTACGTTGTAACAGCAGTCCGTTTACCATCTAGTTTCGAAAGTTGTTGTTTTGGTTATGCGGCCGTTGCGGGTACAATAACATGTTGTGAGCGCGGGACACAGCGTAGTTTTGGATGACGCTACTGGCAGATGCCGGAGGCCATGCGCTTATCTTAGGAGAAGGGGGAGATAGGCCTGCCTAATATATACTGGTGGTGCCTATCGCCTAGAGAGAAAGTCACCAACCGTCGAAGAAGACGCGTCGGGCGTGAGAAGACGCACCAGCCCGAAAGGGCGTGGGTCGTTAGGGTGCCAGGAGGGAACNCCTAGAGAAAAAGTCACCAACCGTCGAAGAAGACGCGTTGGGCGTGAGAAGACGCACCAGTCCGAAAGGGCGTGGGTCGTTAGGGTGCCAGGAGGGAACGAATATCCCTCCTGTCTTCGTAACTTAGTCTTGCGAGGCAAGTTTGAGACATTAATAAACTGTAAAATACTGTGGCGCTGTTTTCTGCACTGGTATAACTAATTGTGAAAGTTCGTACTCTGCAAACTGGAAAGTCGTCTGTGCACTGTGAAACTTCAATGATAAATAAAGTATAAAGCAAACTAATCTGGAACTTCTTCTTTTTAATTAATCGGCGTCACCTGGTACTGAGTCTCGTATTCTACCTATGAGCAAGCCGTGGCAATGTAAACATTCAGCAGGGTAATACTTCCGCAACATTACAAGATGGCGCCCAACTGTGCGGCTGCATTATTATAAATACGGAAGTAAATAAGCCGGAACATTGCACCGCAGATTCTATGTCGTCTTCATACAGCTAAGTTACTACGGAACTTTGACATGAAATTTTTCTTTCAAAGTATAAGTATCATGCACATGTGTTTTCTTTTTTTAATACCATGGTTACTTAAACATTTAATATTATGACCTCTCCAGATATTTTGTAATTAATTTATCAATACATTTTGTGCAGGTACCCCTTTGAAGCATTTAATTCCTTTTGGTTTTAATATAAATATTAATAACTGGAGGATGATGTGATAAAATAAATTGCAAAGAAAAAATGTTATTACGCACAACCACAAGTCACGTCTTATTATTTATATACAATTAAGTTTTCCTCTGGGCCTATATGTTTTTAATTACATAAGAAAGTCTTATAAATATATGATATATTAAATTCTTTGATTTTCTCTTATGTGCAATGTGCAATTGCCTAGCATGTTTGATTATGTGTGTATATCGCTTCCTTTTCCATTTTGTCGGGGTGATTTGGTAATTTAATATTTTTTATTTTGCCACTTTAGAAGTCCATGGATTCCTCTGGAAAAATTTTTTTTGTATATTATGATATTAACTAATTATACAGGGTGATTCTAAAATCATGGGACAAACCTTGAGGGGTGGTAGAGCTCATCAAAACAAACAATTATTGTATTGGAATATATGGGTGGGAGTGACACGTTGAGGCACAAACACAAAAATAACACATTTAATGCATCATGTTTATTTACAACGTCACTGCTAAATGCCTTTTTACAGCAATGTTTATGATAATTGCTCCAAATTGCTACCACCGACAGTAATGCAAGCTTGGTAGCGTCGGTGGAGTGATTGGCGAACAGATTCAAATACGCCGGGTATTTCACGCACTCCACCATTGTCAGCCAATCACGCCATATGTAGAGGTCGCCAAGCATGCGTGACTGTTGGTGGATGCATTTCCAGCAACTGTTTTAACATTTTCTGTACGGAATCACTCGTTAAGTATGCTGCTAATGAACATTTTATGTTTCCGTTAATGTGTTATGTTTTTGTGTTTGTGCCTCAACGCGTACTTCCGCCCATATATTCCTATACAATAATTGTTTGTTTTAGTGAGCTCTACCACCCATCAATGTTTGTCCCATGATTTTAGAATCATCCTGTATACTGCTTGGTTAACTTCATTGTCTGACTTTAAAGAATTGCTTCCTAGTACCTCTTTAAGTAGACCAAACTCATGAAAATCACTAGGTGCGAAGTCAGGAGAATACAGTTGATAAGGTACACACTCATATTTCATATCTTGGATGGTTGTTTTACACGAACACTATGGGGTCGAGCATTAGCTTCGTTTTTCTCAACCATAGTCTGTGTAGTGTAGTGTAGTGTAGTGCAGTGCAGTGCAGTGCATTGCTGTGCTGTGTAATGTTGTGCAGTGCTGGACTGTGCAGCTACACGTGAATTCTCCGTTGGTGTAAGTTTGCACACGAAGTTGAGTGAAACGACGTTTGTGCAGCCAGTGCAGTATTTTCGCCTAGTTTTGGCAGGATGTACGAAGTTGTAATACTATGCGAGTTGTTAGAAAGCAGTGTCTTTATTGGCCATGTCGTATTAAACTAAAAATCCAGAATATAATTTCAAAGACTGTATTACCTGGAATAAATGTGTACTGTCCATTGTTAATCGACCCTTTTGCATTGACGTCACACCAGTTTGAGTTTGTAGTAAATGTGAAGGGATATAGTTAACACTAAGTTATCCTGAATATTTTTATAATGAAATGAATCTTACATGCGAAAACAACATAATTGATGATATTTTTGTATAAGACGTAGGTTTGGAAGGTCGTGTTTGCACATGCTTCAATAGAAATGATAGTGATACAATCTTTCTGAATGTTTCCTGCAATTTAGACATCTTCAAACAAACTGTTGACTCTACAGGACACGCACTGGAATACACCAAGTATCTGCTCCAACCATTTTCTGTCAGGCAAGTTAAGTTTATTTTCCTTTTAAATTTAATATTTATGTCAGTTTTTACCACACATCGGTCCAAAACTGTTTCTTTTTACTTATTTTATTAGAGTAGCAAGGTGGGAGTTTCTAAGTACCTACATTTAGTGCCTCTGCCATACAAGGTACATGCATATTATCTATACGTGAATTTTTTTAATGAATTTTGAGGTGATTCAATAACAGCACAGTCAGGCTATAACTCTAGGTTAGCTACAGTTTTTACACAGGTATCCAGCTTGTGATATATTGTTGGCAGATTCCATCACCATTTAAAAATTTGCACCCAGTATTGTAGTATTCAAATTCAAAGCATTCTGTGCAAATATAAAATTATGCACTATGTACATATAAACTTCAGTAATTGTGCACCATGAAAGGCTACTGCTTGTTACATTTTAAAATTTTATGTGGGCCTATAAAAAGTTAATTGCTTTCACTGTGACAGAATTATATTTACACACAATGGCTAGGATTCATTGTAATTATTATTTTTTGCCATATTTAACAACAGTGTTAGAAACTTATAATATTATAAAACACTGTCTGATTTCCTTTAATTTTGTTGCTTCCATAGTTAGTCTGCTCCTGCAGATACTACTGTTCGTACCACAAGTCCTGGCGGGTGAATTTATGGGGAGCGTGGTGCGACTGACAAGGGAAGAGGTAGCTGCGCGTGCAGCCTGCCGCATCCTGATGCAGTGTTAAGAACATTGGTCTCTATATGAGTTACATGTTTTCCTATGCGCGCTGAATATGTTTGCAACAGTTTGTACACAGCCTGGCTGTTACTAATATCAGTTGCCGCCGGCTGGGCCATGCCGGCAGTCCAAGCATAGGCATCTAGGAAGGCGAGCCGCCAGGACTTGTGGCACTTACAGTATGTGAATAGTAGTAACAAATACAATGCTAATTACTTATTGTGGTATAGGTTAGTGATTCACTACCTCCTTGCCAAACAAAGTGGCATAGTGGTAACAAACTGTTCGGGGGCATTCATGTTCATTTCTTGGTCCAGCGATCATGAGTTTGGTTTTCATTGGTTGCTTTCAAATCACTCCAGGCAGATGCTATGTGATTTGTTAATATAGACCACATTTGATTCCATCTCTATTCTTGATTGTCTAAGACACTGGTTCTGTTTGTTTATGAAAAACTAAACCATAAATAATGAACTCTTCCCCACCTTATATTTAGAATGTGTATATGTTATTGTAAAAAAATAATTGCAGTGAAAATAATTTTGATGTATCATTTGCTGGAAATAGCGGAAATAAAGTTGGCTAATGTTGTATATTAAAAAATGGAAAGGAAATTTTTCAGTCTACAATTTTTTGTGATAGCTATTTCTCAAGACAGGAATTTTAACATGTAAAATACATTTTTTATTTCCATATGTATAAAGCCATTACCAACTTAAATTATGTTGTGAAATATTTATTTTATATTTAAGGCTTTCGGTGTAAATTTCATGTAACTACATTCATTTTATTTTAATGAACTTATATCTGTTTGCAGAAAAACCATCTTTTGTGTAAGATTACAGCAACTCAAACTGGGTACCATCTCTAAAGATGGGTTACAAGAAATTAATAATTTTTTTCAATGGTGAGATATAAAGAGAAATTTGACTGCATTGTCAGATCCTGTTCCCACAATCAGCACTGAACTGAAGTTTCCTGAAGATGACATGCAACCAGTTACCACAGAAGGGGAAGATGATGATGAAAATGAGCATATTTTGTGCAAAAGTGTTCCAACTTTTTTTATATGGGCTATGTTATTGTACAAACAGAAATTTTCTTCAGTAGATTTTAGTAAAATAGAGACTAGATTTTGTGGAACTTAATTATTGTGCAAGAAAACAGCAGAAAAATTTGACTGTCTTTGTAAATGTTTAATAGTGGTAACAAGGAAAAGCTGGTTTCCCAGATTTAAATACTCTCATGCTGGTATTTAATTTGTAGCTCCATTCTTCAGAGTTAGGCCTAATCCTTTCTATAATTCTCTGGACTTGTATTTTCAGATAGCTTGCAGAAGTATTGTATTGCAATACCACAGAATTATAATGGTATTTATAATTTTTTTCACTGTTTTATAACATTAAAGTTTAAACATTTGTAAACTTTATTGAAATTTTGATGGTGACTGTGATTATTGTAATTGGTATATTTTGAAACAGAAATAATTTTTTTAGCTAATAAGCTAATTGCAGATAATTAATTTAATATCTGCCATAGTTAATCAACCTGACAGGTTAACATCAACTAATTTGTTTTAATAGCACTGTAGGTCTACATTGATAATTATGATTTAAAAAGAATTTTGAAACATTCACTTGATGTAAATCTCGCCAGGGGAAAATTCTTACTGACAATGAATGTAAACTTAGTTTTTTGAAACACTTTGAAAATTAGAGTAAGATATGCATAAATTTTGTACATGTGTTGCGAAGAAATATGAACACTAAGTTTTTCACAAACATTGGCATTGATGTCTGTATACTTCAAGAGGTCCAGTTTTATGTTGAGTGGGAAACATTTATTTAAATAGGCATACCTGATACACATGTGTTCAGTAATATTTTTTTTTCCTCATTGCATTAGTGTCTGTGAAATAATAAATTTTGAATTTAAATGTAGTGAGAAGTCTTAGCTTCGTATTGAATATACCCATTTTGTGATTTATTGTCCAAGTTTTCAAATGTAGTACAGTAAAATCTCGGTACAAAGTACTTACTAAAGTATCTTTAAAATCCCCTGCAAATGTACCCAATGTAACCAAGTGATTTTCAGTATTAAGTATAACATTTTGTTAGTTTGTGAACTTTGCATAGCGATTCTGCTGTATATCTGAGAGAATTTTAGGCATCTGGTTCAGTCATTTGAACCTCGGGAGATCATTCGCCACTGACCAAACCAAATCGATGTGTCTGTCATTGTATTGTATTAACGAACCGGTCCGACTTCGCCGGTAACAATTTAGTTTTTACAGCGATACTTCGAAAGACAAAAATGGTTACTGTGGGTCATCCTTAAAAGATAAACATATGCTATCACTGAGTTTTCTGTAGACCTTTTTGAGAGCTACAATTCTGTAGTACATTAACTTGATGGATCTCTTATGGTTTAGTCAGCGCAAGCCATGTAATCGCCTTAGAAGCGGGTTTTTGCGACTTGATTACAAATGGTTTGACATTTCTCTACTATCCTTACATTAAATAAAAATGTATTATACACCAAAACCTTTTTTATAGAAATTCCCTAAATGATGTTGAAAACCGCATCAAAATTCTTCAAGTAGTTTAGATGTAATAAGCGAATACACAGACAGACGCGGATAAGCGTTTCTGTTTTATACTATTTAGAGATTGCATAGGGCTTATAAACGTCCCCCGGTGTTATGCCTGAAGGCTTATAAGGGGTTGGCTTACAAACTAACTTATAACCTAACACCCGTGCGTTACCTGGGTTCTGAACCCACAACCTCCCGCATCCCAGACCAGCAGCATACCAACCAACTGCGCCACTGGAATTTGGCTCGTGTCTCTGTCATAATTGCTGAACATCTAGATTTGAATTGGCTGAAAAGTGCAGTATTTAAGGTCATTGCTTACCGGCTGGCGGCTGCAAAATTTAAATAGGAAATCCCAAGTTATGGAAATTTTTCCTTGGTACATTAATTGTAAAGATAGGTGTTTCAAACAAAGTTTATTCTTCACAAATTTTTTTAGGAGAAGATCCTTATGAGCGTATAATATTTTCAATATAGATAGCCAGTGTGTACTTTCTTGTAAAACATAAATTTTAAAAGTTCCTTATAAACAGACTATACATGTTATGGAAACATCTCCTAAAAATTGTGAAGAATACATTTTGTTTGAAATGATTATCTTTAAAATTAACGCACTGATGCGAAATATCCTTAACGTAGGATTTCCTATTAAAATTTTGCAGCTGCCATCTGGTATACAGTGCCCTTTAGTGTGCAATTTTTGTGAATGTATAAGTTGCCACATGATTTGGTTTTATTTATCACCAACATTTTATGATGGTTTTATGTATGAAACCACTCATCTGCCATTATTGTTAATGTCAGCAGAGTTATGTTTTCTAAACACAACATAAATTAATAAAAATTTTGGCAAAAAGGTTTTTCTCGATAAGTGCTTTATGTATTACTTTTGTACAGTGTTGATAGTATATACATTAACTATTGTATTTACATTTGAAATTGCAGGTAAAACATTTTTTTTCTAGAATATTTTGAATCTGTGGTATTTTGTAACTTAAACACACAGTATAACTGTAAATTGTTCAGGAGAGCTTTCATAATTTATTTTCTTGAAAACCTATATTTTGAAATATTTAGATTTTTTACTTTTTGAAGAAATAGGTATGTTGAACTGAGAAGTCCAGTCATGTTTTTATTACTGCGATCCTGCCAGACAACAATTAATAACAGCGGTGATATAGTTTTACTGGATATGCTATCAAAACTTACCTGAAAGATAACTGCTTAAATGTAAACTGCTGATCCATCAAACATTTTGACAAATATTTTAAAGAAGTTCTCAGATGGTTTTTTTTTCCGTTGACAAATGTTTTGATGTCTAAAGAGTAATGTTTTCAATATTTATTAAAGTCTCTTGTTTTTACTAGATGTGTCTGCAGAAATGTTTTGTTATTTCTAGTTAATATTATTGTGAAAATTTATTCAAGACAGTGTTTTGCCCTTATAGTAAGCATATTCTCCACTAGTTGAATTTAATGCCTTACACTGTATGTTGAGGCAACTACTGCCCTCAGTTATCATCTCTTTTATACCAAACACTATAGAGGTAACTGGTATCGTTGATAACATTTTTGTCTCAAACACTTGCAAAGTAAAAAACTGCTGGAAAGCTATATACTTATATATTTTATTTTCGGTAAGTAATTCTCTTGCAGCATTTCATTTCACTTATTCCAAACTTCCAACTGGCACACCCATATAAGCTCAGTTATATCACCACCACCTTGCATCACTGTATTTCCAACATTGAGGTATAGTTTTTGGATTTGTATATTTTGAAATGAACAAGCCCCAAATAACGTTCACTTGCTTACAATCACATTTTCAAGGCAGGAAGTACAGCTGTTGCAGAGTTCAATTGCATAGAGCTGATTGTGCTTGAGATCAACTAAAAACTTCATATTACGGGGTTAACTGTTTGTAGGACTTCTATATTTTGTTGAGTTTATGTGTCATTAAATATTTTATGAACATTATATTCTTTATTTAGTTCATTGTTATGTGATTGATGGTCCACTGTGCTAAATGCTTGTTGTTTTAAAAATATTTAAAGTCAAAACTTTAAAGTTGTAACTATGTGTATTAATTAGCGTAAAAAAATTAATTTTTTTATTACGTTTATAATTAATTTGTTTTATTGCTGTGTTTAATTTATCTTTCCTATTTTATTATACAGTGACCAGCATTTAATTTGAAAATAATGAAATATTGATTTCATTAATCTGCTGACACACAAAAATTTTTTTTTTTTTCCTGTGCCATATTTGGTATATTAATGATTCTGATATTGAAAGGAGTAAGACAGTAATTATTTTAATATATTTATTATTTACCATAATCACAGTATTTAATATCATAGATTAAAAAAAAACCATTATGAATAACACTTAACTAATGAATACACAAACATATAAACATCACCCATTAATAAAAATCATTAATAATTCCCTAATTTGCAGGTTGATACAAACTTTCTTCTGCTTAACAGTGTCTATGGGAAATGTATATTTAGTGATGGACCCCACTAAAGCCTATAAGTGGGAATAATATAAAAATACAGATTCTCTATTTATCTAGAAAAGGTGGAAGAGGATAGGAAAACTGTTACATGAACAGCACCAACTGCATGATTCGCCACCTAGTCCTTAGAAATTTATTAGCTGCAGTGTTGCTGGCAAAGTTACTTTTAGAGCTCTTGTAGCATGTCCCAAGAGAGTATCCATTCTTAATGTTGAGAGGTGCTTGGTCTGTATTAAAGAACAATGAGGTTGCTATGTACTACAGGCAGATTCAGAGATGTTTTACTACAATGAGGAACAGGAAAAATAAAATGTGCAGCATTTCTAGTGTTTTGAGATATTTCCCAAAAAAAAATGTTGCCATCTAGAACACATTACTTTTTTGGTTATGCTACACTGAAAGGTGTAGAAAACACTTAGTGTGTCGTAATTTAGTGATCTTTTTATTTTTTATTTTTAGATTGTCGAAGTTTTCTGTTTCAGTGAAAAGCTGTTCCTATGAATGAAACAGATGCTAGTGAACATAAACTACTGTTGGCATTAAAACTGCAATGTACTTCCTTTTCTGTCCACTGTGAATTTTTCTTATTCCTCAAATGTTAATATATTAATATAAATTTTGGAAAATGTGCTTTGTTTTTCTTTCCAGATTCTCAATAGCAACTTTATATGAGAGTGTCAAAAATATTGAATGCTTACAAAGAATACAAATTTCAGTTTTTCCTTTGAGCATCAATTTGTTGTATGGGAATGTACACTGTCCTTTGTAATAATTGATGTATGAATATTGTAACTTGGTGTTTAAATACTGAATGCTTACTATTAAGGAAACAAAAATATAACGAACTTAGTGTTCATTTTCAGAATGCTTTTTCATTGTAAACTGTACAAAGACTCATAGGCCATACATTCCCACTTTTACTGAGGATGCACAGATAAAATTATACTATTAAGTATATGTAGTTTGTTTTCGATTTTATTGTGTATTACAATACCATTTGTGAATTGGTTAACATGTATCATTACACTTTAAACTACATTCTAACAACACATTATAGGAATCTTTTGAATAGTGTATGCTTTAAATAAATTAACTTACATGATACATATTACACAAAAAAGGTGACATGCGCACCAAAAATTAAGTACTTTAATTCCAGGTAACCAAATTAAACAAAAAAATTAACAGTAGGAACAGCCATTTAAGAAAACCTCTGCTCAAATATGGAGTGCTAGGATTGTCATATGGCATGATATATCATAACGCAAAATTGTAATATACCTAGTTGCTAATGAACAAGCATGAACAGGCTAATACCAAAACAGTTTTTTGTAGACAACAAATGATGTAGTTTTGTAGCACAGAGACAAACTAATGAACAACATTAGTTTAAAGTTACAAAAGTGGTACTAGGATGCTCGTTTATAGGCTAGGGTTTATGGTAATTAAACATTTAGTGGAATACGTTTTGCTACTTAGTTCATTAAAAAAAAGTTTATTCTGATGTGTGGTGGGCTATGCAGGTGGGCTATGCAAATTGATTTCTTGGGAAATTTTGCACAGAATTGACATTCATTTATGTTAAATACACTTTTTACTTCATAGCCCTTTATGCTGTGGTTTCTTATGAAGTAGAATGAATACAAATTTGTCTCATCCAGGAATGATTTTTTTTATGGGAAGTAACTATGCACATAATAGTTTTATTAGTTTTCCAGCTCATGACAATACAATTCCAATAATAGTTATAAATAAAAAACCAATACAACATTTAAACAATATATAGAATACATTTAAATTTTTTGATTTACTCTTTGCCAAAGTTAGCATAGTGAGTACCTTTGTCGTGACATCCCGCACCCACCCTTTCAATAAATAGCTATACTTCCATGCTTTTGAATTTTTCTAAATCTTATGCAGCCCTGAAGAAAATCAAAGTAATTTACAATACACAAAGTCACATCTGGGTAGTTGATATTCTCAGGAGCATGTTTGACCATCAACGTTGTACGGGCCAAAACCATCCAAAGAAGCAATTATTACCTAACTTTTGCTCCCATATTTACTGTTTAAACTACCAGCAATACCACCCAATTTAGATATTCTGCAGCTTTAATAAATTCCGCACTGGTACCAACACCACCTTTCAAGTATAAACATTCCACTGTTTGTCAAACAAAAAATGTTGTATACAGCAAACACAAAAAAAAAGTTATGTGATGTGTTACGGTCAATTACACCTTAGTTTCAATACAAGAGTCTGTAAACTCAAATTTCACGTTTATATGCTTAAATCTTCAAACCAAATATTGGCCTAACCTCGCGAAAACACAACAGGGTTGTTTACATTACACTGTACTAATTCAGCTACACTTCCTCAAAAGTTGGGACAGTTTGTGCTGCACAAAGCTGCCCAAAATAATCTGCACCAACGAAGATAAACACAGTGCATAAGAGTTGTGACATCACATCCGGCTGAGAAAAACGCTGTACTGTGCAGATTTGGAAGTTTGTGCCAGTTTGTGCAGTTTGGGCAGTTGAGTGAAACGAAGCTATTGTCATGCTGCAACAAAACACTATTACTCAGAAGTTCACGTCATCTGGACTTGATAGCAGGACAGAGATGGTTCTTGAGAAGATATGCATACATTGCACTTGTGACAGCTTCCCTCCTTGGTATGAAGTGCTCCAAAATTACCCCTCTTTGATCCCTAAAGAAAGTCAATGGTTGTGTGCAAAATTGGTCCACTTTTGATAAGGAGCTATGGCAGCAACTACACATAAATATTTCAATTTTGCAGTCATATGATGTGCTGATCTGTTGCTGATATAACTATTAAGGCAGCTGTTTTGTTTATTGTTACATGCTGATTTTGTTTCACATTGTTTTAAATTACTGCAGTAGTCTGAGATGTCACTACTTGGTTTGTCTGTTCTGGTTGATGTGAATCAGGTACAGAATTATTGCAGTTTACGAATTTATTTCCTTTGTATGCTTTCTGCTGAAACATACATGCATCTTCATGCTGAACTTTCATTCTCAGATGAATTTCAGTGGTTTTAATCCTTTCAATACACAAAAAGTGAATAATAGAATGCTATTCTTTGGTGCATGTTGCGAGAGGAGCCACCTTCTTTATAATGGTGCCAAGTCATTATTTAGTATTCTGACATGCTGCCACTTGTTGGCCACTCTTAAAATTATGAGTATTACTGTTGCCATCTTTCAGAACAATTACTCAATGTTTCACATGTTAAGATCAAAAGGAAATGCACATAACATATTTTATAATAAATTAAAAAATTTAATATTTTTAGTAAGGAAATATATTCTTGCAAGACATTAGTTACATGAAGAAATTATGTAATCAATTACTGTGCACATTAGTTTTAAAGAATCAAATGTTAACACTTACTTGCAGGATTTCTCTCGACTTGTCTTAGTTTACTATGTTGTCAGGACATAGTTTATACATGACATGAAGTTGTGGGAACAAGTTTCCCTTTTCAAGGCTGTTGTTGGCTTGCTTTTGGTATCTCAGTGTCTCCATTTTAAAGTAACTGGCAAACTGAGAGTCTGGGTTTGTAATTGCATGATGATCCTCTCAATGTGCATGGGGTTACCCGCGTGAGTTCGTCATGTAGAAACGCTGCACGGGCCTTTGTCACTCTTCTATTCGTGGGGAGCCCTTGACGATTAAGTTTGGTGAGTTGGATGGCCTAAGTGATCGCTGGTTTGGTGTAGGTTCCAGCTGGTGTTCTGGACAGGTGTACGTTGAAGAGGATGATTCGTTGCACTTACCACTGGTCAAGTTGTCTTTCTGGCAGCGGACTCTGGGTGTCAGTGGTACAGTGAACTAAAAGAGGCCGCAGTGATCAACTTTTTAGTGAGAGGGGGAGGCCCAGCCCAAGGATGACATGTGCCAGGGAATTTTACCATTTGACCAAGGAGTCCTTGGGGTTGAACTGGCAGTGGTACTGCTGTTTGGTATCAGGCTAGCTGAAATCTATCTCTCAGGTCAGGGTACTGGCAATAACCATGCCCAGTCTGGTCGGCAAGTGACCACTGGTGTACTGCCTCAGCCTTACAGGCTTTGTAGCAACTCCCGTGTTGGGAGGGAAAAGGCATTTAAACAGCCTGAGGATAGTGAATCTAATTGTACCTAGGGGAAATCTGAAATACTACATCAGCTAGAGTGTGTACAGAGTATAGATGATTTTTCCAGGTAAGTTTCCATGGCCTAGAGCTGATGAAATCTGGGCACTTAGTACTGCATCAACTTGGTCTATTAACCCTTTTTTCGTGTGGAGTGTACCTAGTAGGGTGCTCTCCTGTTGCATTTCAGGAGTTTGATGTACCTAGGCTTGCTGCAGAATGTGTGTCTCGTGTATGCATGACCTTTGGTTAGGGGTACTACAGATACCATAAGTCCTGTTCTCCCTTGATGGGCAAGATGGCTTAAGGTATGCACGGTTTAAGCAAAAGTTAAGGTTTGTTATTATTAGTGGCCATTAGGTTGAGAAGATATGCTAAAGGTTAAGGTAGGCATGAAGTCTGGGCAAAGGGACTGATTCTAAAAGGAAATAAAGCAGTATAATACGCTGGGTTGCACTCATCTGAGTCTCAATGATACTTGATGGACTGAAGGTATCAAAGGCACTTACGCTATCTCAAGGATAATAATTAATGAAAATAAATAAGTTATAAGAAATGATAATGCTGAAGTTAAATTGAGGACTGACTTTATTAAGACAACAATTAGCAACTGTGAAACTCTGCGGTAGAACTTCCGAAACGACACAAAGGTAACTTAACAGTAAATAATCTCAAACACCTTTAAAAGTCTGAATACCACAGTATGTTAATAATAACATTATCAAGGTCATGCAGAGAGAAAGTGGAAAATAATAAAATGATGCCTGTGGAGCCCCCTGCTGTGGACGAGGGAGGCAGGGGTTGATTTATTGCAGCAGAAAGGAGGGGGTATAAGAATGCTCTGCTTTGCACCATAGCCTTAGTCTGACTGCCTCTACTAACCTAGGTGTACACTGCAGAAGTTTTTCTCAAAAATGTTGTTTGTGCGTGCACGTCATCACAATTTTTTAACAGTGTAATGTGGATGCTTATGTGAGTTTACTTTATGTCTTCGGGAGACGACTGACGTGCTAAAGAATCGAGCATAGGATTTCATTGTAATCATATAATGCAATTAAATATATTAATAGTGTGATATGTATGTACGTGCTTTAAACGTGATTTAAATATTTTCCCAACTTCGGTTGACAAATACCTCCTTCTCTACCTTTTATACCATGATTGGCTACATGTTTTCATATTAATCATCTGTAAAATAACAGGAACCACAACTGTTTCTTAAGGCCTTGCGACTGTACACAAGACATTAAAACATCTTTATTCCTTGTTGCAGAAGGATGCCTAAGAGTGAACTGGGGAGTATTATTTTTTATCTGTTAACAGCCTGTTATGTTACGTTGAATAAGTCATGTAAGGACAGGTTGTATCTTTCTGGGATCGAAAAATGTAGCTTTGTGGCATCTGGGAATTGTCATTGCTTCGTGTAAATAAATGCTTGAATGTGAGCCTCTTCCCATAAGTAGGATTCATTTTACATGGGTATCGTCCATTTTTGTTGCAACGTTTATCACCACATTTAAAATTTAAAAAATTTAAGCAATCGTGTTGCTGGTGGCTTCTTTCACCTCCCCCTTTCCTTCTCACTTCATCTCTCTCTCTCTCTCTCTCTCTCTTGTACACGCATGCGCGCACACACACAAAATATGTGTATCCTTACGCCACAACCTGGTTTCTATTGGTCAAAACATGTCGCCAAGCTGCTCACCCATAGATAATTATAAAATTATTAATTTTGCTGTAGGAATTTGTTATTACTGCAAAGGACATAAGTTACAGTTTATTCACTTGAAAATGTTGTTTGCAAAGTTGCAGCTTTCTTGCCCAGCAAACAGAAATAATACATTATAATGCTTATGGAGAATCAACTATATTATATATAGTCTTTGTTTGATTTGCTAGAGTAATATGTTCATAATTATTACTAAAAATTTTCAGTTTTGTACCATTATTGCTAGAATTTATAATTAATGTGGTCACAATATATTTGTAACATTATCCGTATTGAAATTCATTATCACAAACACTTGAAATTTTATTTTAATCAAAAGACTGAACTTGTGTTTGCAACTCTTACATCCGTTTTGCTGAATATACCTACGACTTGAGTCATGTGGCTAGGGGTGTACTTAAAAGCCCAACATAAAACTGTGGAGTATTGTTTATTAAAGATAGCAAATTTGGTTTAACATATTTTATGCAATGTTAATTATGGTTCTTATGCAGTTGCAGTTTGTACATTATAGCATATATGTGAAACTTGGAAATATTAGGAATCCTGGGTAACTGTCAGACAGCACATTTGCATTCATAATAATAGAGTATTTTGTGATTAAAAGTGGCGTCTGCTCGTCAAAAAGGCAAGATTAGATAGTATACAGGTAGTACACACAAGGCTATTTATAAGTTAACCATGGTACCGAGTATGCCTGTATGACCATATATCACATTAACATAAATATTATTTGTCCTAAAAGTGATTCCATTGCAAAACGATGCATGGCTTTAATAAATAAATAACATTTATTTTCTTTGTTGTTGAAGTGGGAGGGGATGCACAAAACACAAAATGGCGAGCCAGCTTCAGAAAAGCTCTGTGATTACAGTCTGAATCCAAAATTATTAGGAAGCAGAATCACTTCTCACGGAAATATGTTACTTTAAATAATATATTGAGCTTGTGGAAAATATAAAACTCTAGGAATTCATTTGTATATTTGTATTTTACAAATGAAAATTGAATCATTTCTTGTGGGCATGACTTTAGAAGCATGCCGTGTGTGCTAGCCAACATATGGCAGCGTAGTCCCCTGTTCTGCTGCTGTATCCCAAAAATATTATCTATCATGTCCTTTTAAATGTAAATTTTTCATCTTTTACGGATCTAAAATGTATTGGGTTTGAAACATATCATGTCAAATTAATGTAGAAATCATTGAAAAATACTGAGAGTCAGATGTGCTGAGTCTTAAATTAATATGAAGCATGCATGTGGTGACGTTAGCACTAGCTACAGCATATGAAGAAGAGAGAAATTAAGCAAAACTTATCACATACCGTATAAGTTCCATTTCTTTTGAAATATCTACACATTATTTTGGAACAAAGTTTCGTTGTTTACATTAATAACAGTTGTTGTGTAATAATATAAAATAAATAATCATTTTGTCTAAGAACTCGTTCCTGCCTGCATATTCCTCCAATGATTGTTGTACAAAGGCAACGCTGTCAGAATAGCCAACATGAACTATCTTTCAATCGTTCTCGCATCAGCTGCTACAGGATTTTGTATGTAGGAATGTCGTTAATTTCATTTATGACATGTTGCCACACACTGGCTGTCAAAAATCGAATTCTTAAATAAAATAGACTTTAGTGTAATAGAAAATTACATTGGCTGTGTCACAATTTTTGCATGTTTTCAGCATGGCAGGAAATAAATAATGATTTGCTATGGCAACATAATTTTGAGTGAAAATCTCTTTCAAATACTGTTACTTCAAACAGAAATTATATTCGTAATTTAGTAATTTTTTAACGTTTGTATGTACAAGCCCATTTCTGTGTGTATGCTACTCGAAACAGCAGGTTTATGAGAACAACTAGTTGGTTTTCCAATACCGCAATTCGAAGCAGCACAATGAGCTGTAGCCAGAGTGAGACTGGCTGGCTGTCGCCAGCTGACTGTGATAAATACGTTGCAGACGTTGCTTTTGTCGATGTTGGATGACGGAGAAGAAAAAGTATTTAATACCCACTTTTGTAAGAAAAAAGCAGGAATCTCTTTGCAAAAATGTTTATGTATCGTTTGTGCTTTTCGTTACTTTTAAAATACAGTTTTCCCTTAAGTATGGTCTATAAGTGCACTTTTCTTGCTGGTATTTATGTATTCATTATAAACGTATGGCTGCACGGTTTAAGATCCACCTTTGTCACCCAATAAATGTTGCTTAGTAGTGAAACCGTATTGAATTTTGTTGTCTGTCGGCAGACACCGTATCATGGCGCTTTAGCGTTAAACCTGTTTTACGTACAACAGAAATGTTTGCAGATAGGCTAAATGACTTTTATTCTACCTGATAGTTTCTCGTATAATTTTTTACATGTGGGCATTCCGAGGAAAAAGCGGGAAATGTACAGGAAATTTACTGTATCGCTGGACATCCTGATATGTCGAAAAAATTGGTTGAAGCATCATCCGTCATGGTGAAATGACAATATTAATTTCCAAATATATAATTCTTTCATATCAGAGTGTTGCATTGGTGAGCTGAAACCAGTTTTTCAAAGCACAGATATGCAGGAGCACACAGTGTATATTTATCTTACATTAAAATTTCAATACTTTTTAGTTGTTCATTGCCTTTCAAAATGTTACATTATAAAAATTGGCAGGGCTTAAAAAAAAACATGAAAAATGTACTTGTATGAGATTATTTTTGTCATTTATGGCTCAATTTTGTTGTCCTTGGTCAAGTGATTTGCATTCATGCCTAATAAAAAAGTACTGTTATTAGCTAATGATGAACCATCTCTGTATAGTTGGACACATGGTTTGGACGACCGAAGAAAGAAAGGTGCCCATTGGTGGGGAGCACCCTAGCACGGCCACATTCAGAATCAGATTTCCATAAGTTTGAAGATCAGGAGTTTTCAGTAGAACACCTTAACCTTGAAGAGCTGAATGTGAAGTTTGAAAAGATGCTGGTAAGTATCGAACCATGTCTGGTTAATTTTGTTTCGTTTACACTTACAATCCAAAAGTGGTTCTATATTGCTTATTTTCTGCTTGCTGGTTCTGATTTCATAGTATAGGCAGTTCTCTACTTTCATACATAATGTGTTCCTGAAAATGTGTGTGAAAGTTGAATGTATGAAAGTTGAATTATACACTGAAGTACCAAAAAAACTGGCATAGGCGTGCGTATGCAAATAACAGAGTTATGGAACCAATCAGAGTAACGCGATGCGGTCGGCAGCTAGATCGGTTACTGCTGCTACAATGGCAGGTTATCAAGATTTAAGTGCGTTTGAACAGGTGTTATAGTCGGCGCACGAGAGATGGGACATAGCATCTCCGAGGTAGCGATAACATGCGACACCCCACACGTCGAGAGTTACTACAGAGTGGCTCCAGGAACACTCTTCTCACATTAGACACTTCCATTGGCCACCTAAATCACTAGACATGAACATTATTGAGCATATCTGGGATGCCGTGCAACGTGCTGTTCAGAAGAGATCTCCACCGCCTCGCACGCCTATGGATTTGTGGACCGCCCTGCAGGATTCATGGTGTCAATTGCCTCCTGCATACCTTCAGACATTAGTCGAGTCCATGCTACGTCGTCTTGCGGCACTTCTGCGTGCTCACGGGGACCCTACATGATATTACACGATATTAGGCAGGTGTACCAGTTTTTTTGGCTCTTCAGTGTATATACACATATAATAAGAGAGGTTCCATTCCAAAATTACAAGAAAAGAAGAAAGAAAAATAAATTTTGGTAGAAAGATAATATATTTAATTGATAAACATGTTATTTTTAACAAGTATTTAATTGAAAATCACAAATAAATATACATGGCAATACTTTCTTACCTGAAATTTTGATTTTCAACACCTGTATACATATTTGATTGTAAATAGTACGTGAATAAATAAGGTAGTTAAATATACTTCCTACTCTCTGCAAAATCATTGTGCAAATGTAACATTTTATTTTGTAGGTTGTAAAACTATGTAAAAGTTTCTCAGAGATTCGTATATTATTTTAACAGAGGCACTCATTTATATTGTGCTAATATGACAGTCATATCTAAACATTCATAACATATTATCAGTGAAGCCTGGAAAGCATGGCAGGCAGTGGTAGATGGCAACTAACATTGTTATATCAATATGTTGGTAGGTTGCTAGATGTATGAAAGACCAAATTGGTTGTATGAAAGTTGATTAAGATGTGATATGTCATTTATGAAAGAGCGAGTTATATGAATCTCGATTGTATGAAAGTCGAGGACCGCCTCTACAGTTAAAATGGACGAGTTTTAGGCAATTTTTATGAGTTTGTCATTTATGAGTGATGCCTTTCATGATGGTTAAAAACTAAATTAATTGTGTTTATTCTTGTGTTACTTATTTAGAGTTCATTCTGATCTCTATGAAAACATGTTAATATGTGGTACAAATATAGTTAAAATTGTTACATACTTATTTAATTTTCACATTTTGGAATATGTGGATTGTGGATTGAATCAAAAAAGAAATGTTTGCCATACATTAGTATAGCAAAGTCTCTGTTTGCCGACTAATTTGGGGGAGGTATTGTCCGGTAAACCAAAAAGTCCTGTAAATTGCAAAGTATTAAAAAAATTAAGTTATAAATATTTTAGTGACTCCTTTAGCACTAATGTTTTCAATGTGGCAAAGATTTTTGTGCAGCCAGGGGGGACAATGAGCTGCAAGTATTTATGTTAATTTACAATTGACCATTAGCTGTTCAAGGGAAAGGAAGAGCTTTTGTAGTTCACATATTTTCTGGGTCTCAGCTGAGTAGTACAAGGATGGGTAATAAATATTGAAAAATAAGTATATTGATATTCTTTTTACGATATATCAATATTTTTTCATAGATATATTTTGTGACAGATAATTTGATTATCAATCATTTTTAGCAAAAAATTTAACAGATATTCAATATCTGAAGAAAAAAAAACATAGTGAAGTAAATTTATCACCAGAGGATGGTATTGTGATAACACAATATGATCACACAAATGTGTGTTTCAATCTTTATCATCTCACTAATTATGTTCCATCTGAAACATTGTTTTCAGAAACTGGCCTTATACAGTACGTTAACACGTTGAGCTTCGGAAACCCAACTTTTCAAACCAAGGTTTTAGTGAAGTGTTTATATCCACGTTTTAGAAAATTCACCAATGCATCCACTGCTGTGCGCCAGATGTTAGAAAATTACTTTTTCAATTGATTCTGGTTAAACCAATTGATTTACCAGTTCAGTTGACTTGAAAATCCAGTGGATCTAATCAATATGCACCAAAACATAAACCAATGCATTTTTGAATGCTTCCACTTAAAAATAAATTAAAAACTCCCTCTTCCCGTAATTTTCAGGCATTCCAAATTGTTTAAGGTAATTTGATCACAGAGTTTTACAAACAGGAGATGGGAACTATAGAATTAGTGTACAATGGGGTTAATTTCCATCTGGAAGTAGATGTAAATTTTGCTGGAAAATCAACATGATGATCGAATAGTGCCTCAACATCTGCACATTGGTGTTTAAACCACTGATGGGTCCATGGATGTTTTCCAAATATGCAATATATCATAAAACTATGTCTTGGAAACTTGTGTTTTGTGTGTTTGTTTATGCTGGAAATCAATGGTATCAAAATAATTAAAACAAGTTAATTTATTAATGTTATGCTAATATGAAAAATAAATATATTTTGCAGAAAAATCATTAATATGACTAAAAAGTTAAGTTCCATATGTAATTTTATAAAGCATTAAAACTAGGTATTTCATAACTTTTTCATTGCATGATTATTATTTTCACACTTACCCCAAAATTAAACAAACACTCTACATTTAGACACATTAAAAAAAATTAATTAAACATTTTATTTTGCTCTTCAACATATCCCAGTAGTACGTTTCATGCAATGTATACATACAAAACCAAAGTTTCATTGTTTATACCATGCACAAAACTTAACATTCAATGCAAAACTTGAATTACAAACTTTGGTTTCGAGATCCAGCAAAACTGCACTTTTGCAATGTTTATATTCAACACAATTTCTACTTTCAGAAACCAAGGACACTGAAACCCTTGTTTTTAACTCAAGTTATAGAAATACTAGAAACAGAAAACATACACAAGCTCACTGGCAAACACCATTATCAGCTACTGCTTATGCCCTCATAGTTTTTTCAGAATTAAAAAAAGTAATTCATCCTGGAAATATAAGATAAAAAGAATATAAAGAAATTTTATTTGTGTTTATTATATGAAAGTGCCTGTTGTTTGTTGATAATTTAAAATTTCGAAGCAATATATTTTGCTCAAAGTTTCAAACAACAAAATGTGTTATAATTAAGGATGTCAAACTTAATTCCTCGATACCAGCGATTCTTGAAAAATCATATAATCGAGAATCTGAAGACCAAGAATCAAAGCATTAAAAACCAATTACTACAAATACATAACCTTTAACCTCTCAAAGAGGGAAAATAATTTTGTTCGTGAAAATATGAGATGCGGGAACAATCTGAAAATAAAATTGTACTGGCCGTGTTCAGTTTCCCCATTTAGTATATTAGTATTTAGTAGGTTCAGTTCTGTCGTGATTTGGTTGCGATTTGGTAGTTTTGTATTTTTGCAAGTTTCATTACATAATAAAAACTAAATACTAAAATATCAAGTACGTCATCATTTTGTCGACTAATTCAGGTCATGTAACCTTTTAGGAAACTTAAAGTGCCAATTCGAACACGGTCTTACTTTTTGTGTGACCTATACTTTTCTCACTCAAATAAAAAAGAATATTAAAAAAACTTACCACATAGCGGATGATTTCAACATTACCACAGCAAAGGACTTATATAGCACTTTATTAATTTACACGTGACAGAAACTAACTTTTTATTCCACTCATGGAATGTTCACTTTTGCCCTTGTGCCTTTTTGTGGCTTTAATGTGTAAGGAATGAGAAGAAATAATATATGTACCGTATTTCCGAGAAATAAATAAAAATAAAAAAAGCATTATCGTAAAAGGAAACACAGTTTCTCGACATCTTACAGCTTTGGAAAGACCGTCTGGCATCTGCCATGATTGTTTACTATACTACTAGCGCCGTTGGTTTAATTCCGTGGCAGCTCTGATTAGTACTCAAGCAAATAAGCCATGCCATTTCAAAAACTAAACACGTTTGATTATAACAAGAAAAACATTTCCATGCAATCATTTGAAAAAATTAGCAGTGTAAGTTAACAAGCAAGTTTACAAACAAAATGCCAAATAAGTGTTTGCGAAATGCCTTTATATGTAGAGGTAATAATGGAGATTTTTCTGTATTTACTAATAATGCATTCCCAATCTCGTCCTTTTCTCGTGGGAAAATTTATTTGCAGCCCTGCCTAAAATTTTCCTGGCCTATACTCTAATCCCGCCCAGCTATGTTTTGTTTATGGTAAACACCAGCCTGTTTTAGTATTATCAATCTACAGTTAATGTGTCTATCAGTTGCATGTGACAAAAAGATTCCTTTTGTTGTAAAACTTAATGTGTTTTCACTATGCTATTTTTGTATATATATGTTTTTAACATTATTTAATATGCCTCTTTTGAACTTTTTGGAATTTCATATGAATATGCTTCCACTGTTCAAGTGTTATATTGACGCATGACGGATACATGGGATAGGCAGTGCGCTGTATTCACACCCTGAGAAGTATCCTCGGGACAGTCCCGCCGTATAAGGGCACACGGGGAGAAACAGAAGTTGAGGGAAACAGGGTAAGTCCCTAGAATTAGCTGATATAAGCCCTCTATGAAGGAATCAGGGGGTGCCCCCGACGAAAATTAGTGCAGACACAGCTCCCAGGAATCCCCGAAATGTCGTGCCCCCCCCCCCCTTCCGTCCTAGTGGAGCACCCAAGCAGCTGACGAGACACGAAATCCTACACAAAAAATGTGCGAGGTACACAGGGGATTTCCCGATTTCTCTCTCAAGAAACTGCTGACAGCTAACTTGAATATAGTGGGACACGGGTTAAATTGAGGCGGAGCCAAGGAAGGGAATCAGTTGTGGTCAGTTGTTCGGGGGCAGTTGTTAACATTGTTCAGCCGAGACGGGAAGGAGTAGTTCGGCAGCCGTGATGCGAGACAAACAAGGCAGTTAGTGGGAGAGGCAGTGTTATCACCAGACCGGAGTTTGGATCCCGGCTGAATCAGTTATCGCCAGCCGAGACGGGAGTTGTTCAGTGGTACAGCCACGAGACGAGTTAGGTGTTCCGCCGAAACGGGAGTAATCAGTCATGTGACGAGAACAGTGCCGAGAATATGAGTAAATTCCCGGAAATGAGTGGCAGCCCCAGACCGAGAGGCGCCATTGTAGTCATGCGCCGTATGGCAACGAGGCAGTCAGTCAGTCAGTCAGTCAGTCAGTCAATAGTGACGTCACCGGGGAGAGAACCCAGGAACAGCTGAAACTTCATGTGTAAATTCCCGAAACAAACCCAGTAGAAGTGCCGAGAACTTATGAGTTCATTTCCGAAAACGTAGTGGCAGTTTCCGAGGTGGGGAAGTCAGAGACGCAGTCTAGGAGACGCACTCTCCAACAAGGAACGCCAGCCGAGGTCGCAGACACACTCAAAATCCCCGGGAAACCATCCCGGACTTCCGAGAGAGTCAGTCAAAGCCGCAGGAAGAAGCCAGCTGAGTACAGCACGCCAACGAGAGCCAGTCCGAGGGCCTGAAGTACGGCCACTTAACTCACCATACCTCAGCTGCCAACGAAGACAACTCACCAAAAGCCGCAGTCACAGATAAGTAGAGAAACGTCTCCCTTCAACAACCTTCCCCGACGCATAGTATTCAGCCCACCAGCCCTTCAGGTCTACGACTTGCAGGGGGGCTCAGTCTCGCCAGTGTGTGTGAATACCTATGTGATCTTCAGACCAATTAAATACTGGTGTGTTAAATTACGGAGAATACGAGTATTTGTTCACCCCTAACGTAACAACCACAGGTGCCCTAGTCTGCACCAAAGTAATTTAACTTATTAAACTACTATCCACCACCGTGTATAACTCAGGTGGCCTAGTAGCGACAATATTATTTATGTTAATAATAGGCCTACTACTAATGTAGGCCTAGTTTAAATAATTAAATTTCACTCCCTCTTATACAGTATTTAGTTCTGTAAAGCAATTGTCTATAACTAAAGGAATCACAATTTTTGGAATCGAGAATCGAGAGTGGTATTGGCATAGAGATAGAGAATCAAGGAAAAGTGGAATTGTTACATCCCTAGCTATAATAGAATATAGTGTTAATTTTGGTACTACTTACAATTAAGTTTTTGTTTTTATAATTTTGAGTAATGTTCATAATTTATAACACAATTTTTAAAATTTAACTTTTTGCTTTAGTGACTGTTAATATTACTTTTAACTCTCTAAAACTGGACTAACATGAAAACATTTTTGTTGAGGATTACATGGAAATAGAGTTACATATCAAGAAAGGCTGTAAGCTCTTACTACATTTTCCCGTAGTTTTTTTATCATTGCAAAAATGATTCTGTTTCCAAAGTATTTACAATTTTTGTATTTTACATATTGAGTATACAATAATGATGTGGTCATCTTCAGTCTTTGCATACAAATATATTCACATGTTAATTAAATATGTGCTACTTCAATAACTCTGTACATATTGCATATTAAAATTTTCGTAACTGCCCTGATTATTGACTGTTATGTACAACTTAACAAGAAGAGATACCACATCCTGTAAAATAAATATAGATGTTATCCGAAAATCAATCTAATCATTCATAATGTTCAAAAGTTAGTTATTATAAGCCACCTAGAAAATTCAATACTATTACGCCTTCACTGCTTTGAATCCTGCACAAGTGAGGGGAAGTGAAGGACAGCAGTTATATAATAGCGGTGGCCTATTATAAAGGATGCTGCAGCACACACCAATAAACTTATCACAGCTCGCGCCTTGCTGACTCTCAGAAGCTCATATTTCTCCATTTATCATGCAGGAATGGCATAATCACAATTACTTTTCTCGGAACATCTTGGATTGCAGAGAACGTTCTAGATGGCACCTACCTCAAGTATAAATACCACATGTGGGCCTCTGAGGAGAGAGTGATTAAGAGCCGAGAGTGAGGTGACTCGTGCGACCTTAAGCGACAGTTGGGCGATTCCGGAGTAGTGAGGGATGACTGTAGCGATCTGCAAGAGTGCATTGGCAATTTTGTGAGCAGTGAAGAGTGGGACTGAACTGCGGGACTGTGGACTGGATGCGTGAGTGAAAATACATTTGGGACGATGGAAATAGACAATTTTAACTGAACATGTGGAAATAATTAGAGCATTTTATGGAACATTAGCAATAGTAAAGACTGCGATAAAGACTTTAATTGAAATGAAGATAATAATTAAATATTGTGCTCAATAATAATAATAAGAGTTAATAGTATGCTCAGACTGGTAAATAACAGATTTCTGACTATTAGCAGCATTGAGAATAAATATAATTATTGAATTTGGTTCTTTTAGGTTTATTAAGACCTTCATCCCTCACAAACTCTGATATGCCCCTCAGGAATTCTTGTAACACTTGTGTCAGAAGTGGGATGGATGCAATTATCAATTCTAAATATAGCTAGTCTATAGGCAAGTAGTTAATAATTTTTAAACAAATAAATTAATTTTAATAGTTGTGGGTGAAAATAATTAACACTATTTTTACAACTGGTGCAGTGAATGTTAACAAGAGAAATTTCTGCGGAACTGGAAGCATTGCGAGCATTGATTGAGGGCCTGAGTAGCCAAGTGAGCGCAAGTGTAATAGCTTGAAATAGCTTGAAATAAGATGAAAATAACCACGTTAGTAGGGTAAATGAGACTGTAAATACTCAAATTAGTAGTGTAAAAGAAGTGTAATTAACAAAATTAGTTCAGTTATAGTAATTTTAAATGGGAATTTAAATAGCCAGATAAATAATGTAAGTGATTAGTAGATAAGAAAATAGACACAGTTAATGAGAATGTTGATAGGAAAATTGACTCTGTTAATGTGGATGTAGACAGGAAAATAGAAGGCATTAGCGAGTTAGTGAACACAAGAATTGACGGTGTAAATTAAATAGTGGATGCTGTAAATGACAGGATGGATAGTGTCAGTGAAAGGATGTTGAGAATGAAGTGAAACAGAAGATCAGTGCAGTAGAGAAGCAGATGGAGGAATTTCTTTGGGAACGAAGTTCCACAACCACCACACTGGCAGATGAGGAAAGTGGGGAAGCAGTACAAGTCGTCACCAACACAGCTTCTGGCCATGGTGAAGGCAATTTCATACTTCCATCCCCTATCTATATGTCAGACATTTTATTCTAAGAACCGACCATGCTTCATTACGCGGGCTACTAAATTTCAAGAACCCCGAAGGTCAAATAGCTCAGTGGATACAACATCTTCAAAAATATGACTTTGAAATACAGCAAAGATCTGGATGCCTCCACAGCAATGCAGATGCACTGTTTAGGAGGCCATGTTAACCATTTTGTCGTCATTGTGAACTCCAAGAAGAAAAGAGTTGTGAATCGCTGAAGGTACGGAGGACAAGAATACGAGGTTCTTTATTGTGTGATGGGTCACCTACCTGGAGTGATAAGGATATTAGGAAAGATCAGCTGAATGATCCCCTTTTGTGGCCATTAATAAAGTGGAAAGAAGCTGGCTGTCTGCCAAAATGGGAAGAAATATCTAGCCTGTGCGCAGCAGTGAAAGCATACTGGGCATAATGGAATTCCCTCATACTGAAGAATTTTTACTTTACAGAAACTGCGTAAGTAATGATGGAAAACGAACACGTTTACAGTTGGTTCTTCCAGAATGCAGGGTTCCAGAAGTCTTAAAAGAACTGCATCATGCAGCAGCCAGTGGGCATTTTGATGTTAATAAGATCCTCGACTGAGGTAGAATGAGATTCTACTGGCTTCATTGTCAGAGGATGTTGAGAAGTGGTGATGATGGTGCGACACCTGCACTGCAAGGAAGGGAAGGACCAGAGGACATGTTCACCTCCAGAAATACAATGTTGGAGCCCCATTTGAAAGGATGGTAGTAGACATTCTGGGTCCTTTGCCTGTCTTAGAGAGAGGTAATCAGTATCAACTGGTGGCTCAAGATTATTTTACTAAGTGGCCTGAGGTCATTCCCCTCCCAAACCAAGAAGCATGAACTGTGGCTGATGCACTTATAGAGCATGTCTTCTCGAGGTTTGGGGTGCCACTAGAACTCCATTCTGATCAGGGAAGAAACTTTGAAGTTGCAGTTTTCCAGGAGGTGACAAACATTCTGAGGATGAAAAAGACCAGGACTTCAGCCTTACACCCTCAGCCGGATGGAATGGCTGAGAGGCTTAACGGCACTCTTGAGCAGTATCTTTCGATCTTAATGGCAGATAACCAAAGGACTGGGATTCAAAGGTGCCATTATTTCTTCTTATTTACCGTTCAGCTGTTAACGAGTCCACAAGGGTAACATTATCAAGGATGCTGTTTGGAAGAGAGTTACGCCTCCCTAGTGACCTGCTGTTTGGCCGACCGACAGAAGAGGAAGCTGCAGCCCCTAATTATGCCAGCAAATTACATAACAGACTTGTTGGCATTCATAATTTTGCTCGACAGCACCTCAGAATAAATAGTGACAGGAGGAAGATGCAGTATGATAGAAGAATGTCGGGCGACGTATTTAAAGAAGGACAACTGGTGTGGCTGTACAACCCACAGAGGAGAAAGGGGTACTGCCCGAAGCTACAGAAATGTTGGGAAGGCTCCTACAGGATTTTGAATAAGATCAATGATGTGGTCTTTTGGATTTGTCATCAAGGCTCTCGGGCGTAGCTGAAGGTTGTCAACATCGACCAACTGGCACTCTGCGATGGTCTGGATGTTGCAGTGTCCGTTTGGATGAACAGACTTGGGAGGGGGCAGTGTTACGTGCTCGCTGCTTTGCATACCCATGAGCGAGTGAAAGTTAAAGACAGCAGTAATATTATAGCTGCTGCCTATCATTAAGGACGCCGCCACACACTCCGATAAACTTATCACATCTCGCGCCTCGCTGACCCCGAGAAGCTCATATTTCTCTTTTTATCACGCAGGAATGGCATTGTCATCACCATTACTTTTCCCGGAACACCTTGGATTGCTGTGAACGTTCTAGATGGCTCCTTTGTCAAGTATAAATACCATATGCTGTCCTCTGAGGAGAGAGTGATTAAGAGCAGAGAGTTTAGCGTCTCATGTGACCTTAAGCGATAGTTGGGCGATTCCGGAGAAGCGAGGGACGACTGCAGAGATCTGCGAGTGTGCGTCGGCGAGCTTGTGAGCAGTGAATAGTGTGACTGATCTCCGGGACTATGGCTTGATGCGTGCATGAAAAGACATTTGGGGACGATGAAAATAAACTATTTTAACTAAACCTATGGAAATAATTGGAGCAGTTTAAGGAACATTATCAAGAGTAAAGACTGTGATAAAGACTTTAATTGAAATGGAGATAGTAATTAAATGTAGTTCTCAATAAGAATAATAAGAGTAAATAGGATGTTCAGACTGGTAAACAATAGATTTTTTACTGTTAGCAGCATTGAGAATATATATAATTATTGAATTTAGTTCTTTTATTTTTATTAAGGCCGCCATCCGTCACGAACTTGGATACGCGCCTCAGGCATTCTTGTAACAATACTTTCAGTTAATAACATGATATCATAATAAATGGAGAACATAGCCATGTCATGTTCTGAATCACTTAAGTACTCCAATTCACAAACCAATGATCTAATTTTTTGGCCAATTGCTCCCTATGTATAATAATTTTCTTTCTTATTAAAACTAAACTTCATCTCATTTTTTTCTTCCATGAACTGGCAACTGTTACTATTCAGTTTCTTTTTTTTAGTAAGTAAAAACAATGTAAAACCACCATTTATTCTGGTATACATTTGGTGTGGCAGCTGTGCGAGTGAGGCACAATGTGAGGGGTGATCGATAACACAACCGGAAACTGTCAAGGTCAGCACTTACGGCCAGAGCCTAGTGAGCATAATGTAGTGTGGCATGGCCCAGTACATGGCTAACAGTACTGCTATTCATATCATGTACATATATGCCTATTATTATATTATGATACCACACATCAGGCAGACATTATGTATTTATCATCAGTTGCTTTAAAATTAATTTTCACCACTTTTGCCACTGTTCAATAAATTGTGGCATTTTGGTGCTGTGATGTGGCTTAGAGCCTGTTCAACACAGCTGTGCCCTGGAACACAAGTTTTTTAAAACTGAATATGGTTTTAATTTTTCTTAGATATATATTTGTGGGAAATACCTGTTAAAGGTTGTTCACTTTTTTATACACTGTTTTCTGTAACAGAATTTCTCTTTCTCTGTAAAGTAGCAATTTTATGTAAATATGTGTTAAAACACCATAGAATGAAACACTTTCACAGGTTTATTACTGTGAGTTCACAGTAATCAAAGTAAAAAAGAACAAACTGCATCACTGATGATAACATATCATTTTTAAAAATTATTTAGAAATGTGGCAATTTATAGGAATGTGCTTTGTAAAACACATGAAAGTGCTGCAGTAAACAAGAATCAGACATATCTGGTGGGGCACATTTGCAATGAGTTATGCACACAACCATAGAGAGCAGGTCGTACATAGTGTAGAAGGCAGATAGTTTGCACTCAAAGGGGATTCATAATTTCATTTGATTTTTTTTTGCATAAATAAACTTCAAAAACAAACCCTGACAATCACCATCATGCTACAAGGAAATGTTACGTGTGTCACAAATTATGGTCATAGCTACAGTAGACGCACCCAGCCGTGCAATTGCACAATTTTAAAAATAACTTCCACTGCCCTACCTAACACAGCTGTTTACACGTGCACATACCGTGCTCCTGAACAACGCTTTTCAAGCTCTACAAGTGGCAAGTGGCCAAGGTGAAAAAAATAATTGTGACTTCAGATTTTTTTCTGGTAAATACAGTCAGCTGACTAGAGGTCCGGTAGAGATATTACTGTACTTGTGTTTGCAGAAGATTTGAGACTACAATAGGGATAGAGTACAATGGAACATATTTTCCCCCTTTATGTTGTTTCCATAAGGGTATTAAATTATTCTACAGATTTTCTGGTGAAATAAATTTAGATTTTTATGATTTATAATGTAAATATCGCTTCAAAAGTTAATTATTTAATCTTCATAAAAATTATTAAAATTCCAGGTGCAACTTGTGAGATTATTATAACAATCATGAAAAAATATATTGTATATTTGTTAAAACTATTTCAATGTTTTTGTAACATTCACAGTTTTATCCCAAGGCAACATTTGCATGATAATTGCCAAGAAAGGTTAACGCTTTCATTGCTGTGATCAACTTAAGTAGACTGGTATACTGTTTGCTTTAGCCACTGGGATCGACAAAAGTCAGTTTCAGCATTTGTAGTCAGTGCTGATGTTGATTTTGTTCCAATTCAGTGAAGTTCCTATTTTGACACTACCTTCCATATATTAGGAATGATTTTAACTACTTGTACAAAATCTATAATCACGATGGCTCAATGGCTAACAATTTTTTTTCAATAACTGCATCTTGATCTTTCCCGTAACATGGTTTTTTTATTTTTTTTTTTACATTATTTATCAGAGACGAACTTAACGTGCATTATACAATACCTATTCATACAATGTAAAGTAGTATTTTGGTAACTTGAGTATTATAAAGCTGTAACGTCACAATTACTTAATTTTCTAAATTACAAATGTAGGACTTCCAGCTAAGCCAGACTGAAAGATCTAGGTGTAAACATGGCTTGTAGAGAGGCAATAAAAAGGAAGAGAACAAATTTTATTTCTGCAGAGTTTTATATTTCCCTTCATTACCTATGTAAACTAAAGAAATTTTATTTGCTGATAGGCAAAATTATTTTTTATTTTCTAATGTAATTTTTTTATGCAGTTTATTAAAAAAAATATAAATATTGTTTTAATAAACACAGAATTGAAAGCGTGGTTACAGCCCAACAAACCCACAACACTATAAAAAGTTATTAGAATTTTTAGCAGCTGATTCGGACTTTCAAGGATGAAATTCCATACAAAAAAAGTGAAACTGATCCAGTCTGCGATAAGTCTGTATCAAATGATAGCACTAATGGAGAAAGTGTAAATTATGAGTGGTTTGAAGTGAGTAAAGAAAAACCAGTGCATTTGAATTTTTGTAGCAATAATTCTTTTGATTTGAGAATTGCTAGTGATCATGTAAATTTTTGCGATCAATTTAGTGCTTTTTCCCAATGTACGCCAAAATCGGCATTATACATATTGCTGAACAAATAAATCTCTGTGCTGAGCAGTTCTTGGACAAAACTCATGACTTTTTACCATGTTCAAGAAATGTCAACTTGAAGGACTTCGCTACTGAGGACATGGAAGCAATGATTGCATTAAAAATAGGGATGAGAATGTGCAGAAAACCAACTCCGAAAGATTATTTTCCAGAGTCATGTTGGCTTCTTCAGATGTGATATTTTGGAGAAGTGTTGTCGAGAGACAACTACTTTCTTCTGCATTAATTTTTGCATCTAAACAATAATGCTGAAAGTGTACAGAAAGGATTGCCTGGCCACAATCCCGTATTCAAAGTTCGGCCACTTATTGAAATTATACGATACCCACTTGCAGCATGTGCTACCTGGAAAGTGTGTTTCTGTAGATGAAACACTGCTTAAGTTCACTCGACGATTATGGTTCAAACAATATTTACCTTCCAAACCATCAACAAAATGGGGAATAAAACTATGTTCAGTATGTAATAGTAAGACAGGCTTTTTATGCAAATATGATGTGTATGTGCGAAAAGGAACTGGCACAAATGCAGGTTAATGATTGAAAACCTTTTGAAGGGCTTTGAGAACAGTGATCGCATTGTATACACTGAGAGTTTTTTTTCTAGTCGTTAACTTTTCAACTTCCTCTTGGAAAATGGGATTGGTGGATATGGAACAGTGAGATGCAATCGAAAAGGTTTTCCAGCTTAAATGAAAAACATAAAATTGAAGCGAGGCGAAGAGCATAAATTTTGGCACAACAAAAAAGGAATGCTTGCACGTACATGGCAAGACATTGGATGTTTTAGTATGCTGAGTATGGTTCATTCTTCTGAAATTGTAACAACAAACAGAAGAATTAATAAAATTTGTACTAGTTTTGAAAAAGTAGAAAAACCAAAGCTTGTTTCATGTTATAATAAAAGCATGACTAGAGTCAACAAAGTTGATCAACTGTGCACAAACTGTGTGTACAAACACAAAAAAAAAAAATTAATGATACCAGACAATTTGGTATTTTCTTATCGAGGCTCCACTAGTCAATGGAAAAATAATGTATAATGTGACAAACAACAAAACTGTTGGTGCAAGTGAATTCCAAAATGCAGTAATTGCCGGACTTTTGGAACACTATGTCCGTGAACCTGCAGCTAAACATGGTCACAAAATATGTGATTCAATGCCTCTAGCAATACTTAGTGAAAGCCATTTCATAGGTGAGCAGCACAACAAAAATCACAAGCCGAATTGTATTGTTTGCTCTGTACTTCCAGGGCAGTGCAAGCTGAAAGGGAAAGGAAAATGCAAGAGGAGGCAGTCTCTTCTATTGCAAGAATTGGCCATAAGAACCAGCAGTATATATAGTTCCATGTTTTGAAATGTATCACACAAAGAAAGATTACAAAATTATTTGGAAGTGCTAAAATTGCTGTGTGCAGTTAGAGAGGATGGATATACAATTATCTGCATGGTAATCTTATTGTAATGTTTTGCAATTATTTGAGTGGCAATAATTTTGTCTCTTTTATTTAAAATTTTTTTATTTTAAAATCTATAATTACAAAAAAAATTTAATTGGATATTGTACATTTTTAATAATTACTTATTTTAAAATGTTCTGAATTTCCAAAATTTGTTATCTACATATTTTATTCAATTTTGTATCATAGTTCATAAAAATTTTTATTACTTATTTTTAGTTACTTAAAATGTAAGAATTAGTGGTATTTATTATTAATTGAGCTTTCGGAAGTCAAAATTTAATATTGTTAAAAACAAAAAAAAAGGATTTTGATGAATTTTGAGAGAAAATTACACTCTCTGGTAATATAATATCCCACAAATCAAAATGCCACACCAAAAGAGTTGTGTATCATCTTAATGGGATTTTTTTTTAAATATGGGATGATTCAACCTTTAAAGAGAGGAGAATTAATTTGGTACTGATTTAATATACTACCAGCCTGTTGAGTTCTTTTTGCTAGAAGATTGGGTCACAAAAAACAGGCCATTCAGTGTTTATTTAAATTATATTCATTTTCAGACAGCCGTTTTTTTTAGAATGTTGTGAAATATTAAAGGTAGGACCAAGAAACTGTTGAAATGAAAGTAGCCAAGATGAGTGTGGTATTTGCCAAGTATGAAGCTTGAGGTCTGAAATGTGTTTGGAAAAACAAAAATTTATATAGAAGTACATTAAGGGGAGGGGCAGAATCATCATAGTAATGGAAGCAGTAAAAGAAGACCATGTAAGCAAAGCCAGATTCACACATAAGCCTGGTATGCTCATGCCTATAGCTTACAGCAGCAATTTAGAGACAGTTTTTTTTTCAAAAGCACAATAGATAAAAAAAAATTCAATATGACACAGGAAGGAACAAAATTAATAACTGATGCATGGTTGCCACTGACCTGGAAAGTCGGGAATGCCAAGGAAATAAAAATTGGATATGGGAAGTTAGAATATAAGTGGATATTATTTTCTCATGTCACAAAAGTCTTGAAACTGGAAATAGAATTTATTAACTGATGAACTGAACGTAGTACAAAATTTGAGTGTTGTAATGCTTTATATTGCAAATTTTTAATTTTGTTGTTTTTTAAATATTTTACAAATTTTTTAATCCTTGTAATGAAGAAAGTGTTTATATTTTGTGCTTGGTATTGCTTGCTTTAGTATTCCCCTTCTTTAATTCTTAGTTTGTTAAAAAATAGTTTAGTATATTACTGCTTTACTCTTAGTTTAATTTGTTTCCATTGATTTACTAATTTTGTAATACATGTGCTCTTAATTAGTACATGTATGGCTGCAATTATCTAATGTGCATACCTATAATGGGGAGGGAGGAGGTCAGTTTCATTACTAGTGTTAATTATCTTAAAATTTGCATACATATTTATTGATTTGTTATTATATTAACAGCAGTTTGTATAAAAGTCAAGGATATTTTATATTTTAGATAGGGAAATGAAAACAAAGATATTAGTGGCAACTTTGTGATGGCCAATTGAAGCATTCTGTCCTTTTATCTGAGATCCACTGATAATTATTAAAAAAATAATTGGCAAATCAAAGCTTGGTACACCAACACATACTGGGGTTATTTTACCTTGGACAACATGATCCCAAGTTCATACATTTGCATCAAGTTTCAACAGTGTTGAGAAACATTTTGGCTTGTTTCTGTTCACTGGAAAAATGTGATGTCCAAGTACCAGAGAGAGTTATTTTATTGGTAATTTGGATGGGTAACTTGGCTATCTTCTACCACTGAATTGTAATATTTTATGTGTATTTTGAATTTTAATATGTACAGTGTCTGTGGTATAGCCAGCAGAAATTGAACAGAAACATGTTAATTTTTATAATAAGGAAATAGTGTATTGTTTTTATAATTCACCTATCCATGTTCGTGACGGTTGATGACTGAATCAAATAAAATAAAATAAATATTTTTTCGCTAATTTGTTTACAGTTGTATTAAAAATTCATATAGCCAAGGTTATTTACAAAATACAAATGCCTATCCTTACTATTAATACTGTTCCTACTGTTACCAGATGCCTGGGGGGCGTTTTTCCGAGTTCGTGAGTGATGGAGGTCTTAATAAAAATAAAAGTACTAAATTTGATTTTAATTTATTAACACAGCTATTATTTACAGCATTAATCTATCTCTGCTATTACTCTTTTTATTTCTCAATGAGCGCACTATTTAATGTCTAATTCAACTCTAATCGAAGTCCTTCTCAATGTCTCTGTTTTGTTATAGTCAATTAATTCACTCTCATCATTAACACATGTTCAGTCTGTCTGTTGCCATCATTTGAAATGTCTTTTACTCACACATCTAGTCCAATAGTCTAGCCTGCCAGTCACACTTTTCACTGCACCGTTGCCTGCAGTCACAGATTTTCCTCCCGCTGGTCACTTCTCTCACCACTCGTTGCTCTTCTTGCTCGTCGTCTATCGATCAAGGTCGCACAATCGCCCAAACTCCAGACACTCGTCAACTAGCGGCTCGGCGGCCCGTCACACTTTTATAGTATCAGCAGCCAAGATCTGGAATATTCCCCGCACCCCGAGTCACACTGAGAGAGGCGAGGAAGATCAAAACCAGAACATTCGTTACGTAAATACAGAAATTCAATCTTCTGAATGTCAGGAGTCTGCGAGCCGCAAAAGGTTTATCTTGGATTATTGCTTACCTGACCTTCATTCCTCTGTTCTCATGAGCAGGGCGGGGCAAGGGGAGCAATGAAGGCCTGCGACACACAACAATACGTACTATCTTAATCAGTGAGTACAATTTTTATGTTACATGAAATCATAATCACTGCCATTATACTAGCTACAGTTATTTAATCTTAGCTCATTAATTACAAATATCTTATCAGAATGTCTTTTACCATACATTTATATCATTCACTTGTCCATCACTCACGAAACAAGTCCCAATTTCTTACAGTCCAACTGGTCAATCCCAATCCTCTGCTCTCCCAATAATTTCACACTGCACTCATTGTTCACTGTGCCATCTTCTGCCATACATACTCTGCACTAATGGCCATTCAAGACTTTAGATATAGTGACATGTTGCTGCTTATGTAGCTGAGACAAAACAGCAGCACATAACAGTATTAATATATATTGTCAAAAAAAGTTGTTGTTCAATATAAAACAGGTTTATCGATGATGTCTTGAAAGATAAAAAAGGTTTGGGAAGGACTTGTGCAATACACTGTGTGTGGTATAAACCAGGATCAAGCTAGTATCTGATCCAAGATCATTTCATAATCTCAATGGTCAACATGCCACAAGTCGCAAACCTGCCAACCTTTCCAATTTTTCTGGAAATACGTACATTCTTCTGATTTTTAGTTAGTTGATTCAGAAAAAAATTACTTTTGCGATTATTTTACTTTAAAACACAGAAATCGTAGTGTTGTGACGATATATATCAATACTGATTTTGCCTGCATCCAAGAGATCACGTTACGAAAGGGCGACAATCAATTTTCGTATATCTATTGTTTGTTGGAGTTGCACTTTTTCATCTGTGGAGTGTTTGATAGCTATCGGATTTGTTTGTGAATACGAATATGTGTGGACATTGATTTTACCATGAACTGTTTCAATTTGAAGTCTAGTTAAAGCATGTGTTAAAGGATTTTAATACTGTGTGCGATAAAAGCTGTATGTAACTATGTATAGACTGTGATTACAATGCGATATGTATTATGTCTCTTGCCGGCCATGTTTTAGTGAGGTCTTGATAGGTTACTTATTGTCTACTCTGCATAGTTTAAAACTAAAGATGAGTAGAAAAAAGCAGTATTACTACCAAACATTCCGGGAATCATAAAGTGTAGAGTTTCCATGTATTATAAAATCAGACAAGGGCGATAGGCTTGACTTGAAAGTATGTGCAGATGCGACATAAACATTGCACATATTGGGAAAACAGATATAAGTGTACACATTAAAAGCACGAAGCATGTTGCCAACATAAAGTGCCAGGAAGAAAATCAGAAGATTTCTAAGTTCTTTGCAAAACCTGGAAATGCTAATTCGGACATTACACAAGTAGAATGTTTGTTTGCTTATTTTTTGGTAGAGCACAACATTCCCCTAACTGCCCCAGATCATGCAGGTTTGCTACTAAAAAAAAATGTCCCCGGACTCGGAAATTGCAAAGAAGTATGGATGTGGTCGTACGAAAACCTCAGCAATTGTAAAGGAAATGGCCTCTGATGCAAAATCTAGTGTAGTACAATGTTTGCAGAATGCACTGTTTTATGTTTCAACTGATGGAAGCAATGACACCAATTCAAAGTTGTATCCCATTGTAGTGACGTTTTACGATGATACACAGGAGAAAATTTTGAATTCTGTTCTTTCTACCCCTGCCTTAGAAGGAGATTCTACTGTACGGAATATAGTTAATTTAGTGCTTGCACAGCTTGAATGCAATAACATTCCCGTTGAACACTGCATGGCTTTTGTGCAGATAATGCAGCTGTAATGGTTGGCCATAAAAATGGTGTTGCAGCAGTGTTGAAAAAGAAACACCCTGGGCTTATTGTGATTGGTTGCATTTGTCACCTGATAAATTCATCTGCAGAAAAGACTGTATCTGCTTTGCCAGTAAAAGTTTATGACATTCTTGTGGACATTTTTTATTATTTGGAAAAAAGTTGAAAGAGAAAAGAAAGGTTATAAAAATTTCAAGAGCTCCATGATACAGAAGTGAAGAAAATACTCAAGCATGTCTGTTCAAGATGGCTTTCTCTTGGAAGAAGTTTGTTGGGTTTTTGAACAGTGGGAACCATTGCTTAGTTTCTTTAATGGAGAGGTTGTAAATGAGAAACCTTCATCTTTGAGTCTCACCTCTTACAAAATTCCCAAACTACAATCATCTACCTGTTCAACCTCTGATGGGATATGTCATAAAAACATAAATTAATGGGAAGAATTTTGTTTCCGCTACTGATTCCAGCAAACAGTGATGCTCCTATTCTGAAGATTACAAGTCCTTTTGTAAATGGAGAAGAAGAACTATTTATGTTCCTTTCTTCCGACCTAAATAAAGAATTTTGTGCATTTCTTCTAGGTGTCCTCCCAACATTTGAAAAACTGAATGTAATACTTCAGTCAGCATCTCCACAGATTCATATTTTGAGAGAACTGTTGCTTGATTTTGTGAAAGCATTGCTATCAAATTTTGTGAAAGCAAAAGCTGTGAAAAGTTGCTCATTATTTAAAGTGAACTCTATCACTCTATTCAGAATCAGAAAGACGACACTGATTTAATAATAAGAAGTAAAGCATCAAACATTGTGAAAAACTTGAAGAAAAGGAAAAAGTAGTTTTCTTTGCATCTGTCAGGACTTATTTTGTTACAGTATGTAACTACATTGTTTACAAATTCCCCATAAAAAATGAAGTCTTGAAAAATGCAGCTGTGGCAAAAGTGAATAATCTTGACAATGCCAACTTTTCTTTTGTTCGCTACTTTGTGGATTAGTTTCCTTTGATTTTGCCTGTACAAGAAGGTGAAACTACGAGGCATATCCAGAAAAAAAGAGTACTCAATTTTTTGTATTAAAAAAAAATTTATTTAAACAAAATTACAGGATATTGTAGGCATATATGTTACTTATTTTTCCACGTAGTCGCCTTCCCGTTCTAGGTTGTAAGTCGTGGCACAAGCTTTTTGATGCCCTCCTCATAGAACTCTCCCGTCATCTGCTTCGTCCACTTCAAGACCTCTTGTTTCACCTCCTCATCGGTTAGAAATTTTTTTCCACCCATGTGAATCTTCAGGAAGGTGAAAAGATGAAAATCCGAAGGTACCAAGTCAGGGGAGTATGCAGGGTGGTTCAAAATGTCCCAACCAAACGAGTTCAAAAGCGGCTTGGTGGCGGCGGTGTGTGGGCGGGTGTTGTGGTGCAACAAACACACTCCCTTCGTCAATCATTCCCCTCTGTTTGTTTTGAATTGATCTCTTGAGTTTTTGTAGGGTCTCACAGTATCATCCTTCAGTAATTGTCTCCCCCTGAGGCAAAAAATCTATCAAAATGATCCCTTTTTGGTCCCAAAACATGGTTGCCATGATTTTTTTTGGCCGAAATTGAGGTTTTGAATTTTTTGGCAGATGGGGAACCAGTGTGATGACTGTCTTTTTGTCTCAGGGGTGTAGTGAGCCACCCATGTTTCATCACAAGTCACAATGGAGCTCAGAAAATCCTCACCTTCCAATTCAAATCGCTCAAGGAACTCACGAGCGCTAGCGACCCGAATCAATTTGTGCTGCTCTGTCAGTTGTTTTGGGACCCATCTTGAGCACAATTTTCGATATCCCAGCGTTTCTGTAATTGTTTCGTGTAACAGAGATCTGGAAATTTGTGGAAATATCGCAGACATTTCGTCCACTGTCAATCGGTGGTCTTCACGAACAGTTTCCTCGATTTTTTTCACCAACTCATCGGTCACAATTGAAGGTATTCCACTCCTTTCCTCGTCATGAATATTCGTTTCTCCTTCATTAAACTCATGGCGAAGGTGCTATGAACTGAACGAACGTGTTTAACGTTCGTTCGGTTCATAGCACCTTCGCCATAAACAGTTTTGATCCATGCAAATATTTCAGTCGGCGTTTTTCCTTCCGCGAGAAGGAACCTTATGACAGCGCGCACCTCACACTTGGCGGGATTTCTGATTGACATATTTCACAGAAACGGACACTACGAGGCGAGTTTTGCTACTGACGAGGGTCGCTGGTGCTCGTTGTGTGCAGGAGACCCCCCACTACCACTAAATGTTGCCAACTGTTGAAAAAAAATTCCCACAGCACGACAGCCCAACAGTACTCTTACTTTATGGACACTCCTCGTAGGTATGCAGCTATGGATGAAACTGAAAAACATTTCTCAACTCTTCAGATAGACGACATTTCAGCCCTTAGTGCTACAGGAGATAGTGATGATGTTAAGTGGGCCAAGTTATCCAGGATTTGTGGTATTGATGACATTTTAAAATACAATAGAATATGTAGAATAATGTTGTCCATCCTGTCCATTCCATACAGCAATGCAGAATGCGAGTGTATTTTCAGTTTGGTGAAGAAGAAAAAACAGGACCCAGTTCAGATCCTCCAAGTCTAATGACACTATAGAATCAATTTCGGTTTTTGACTGCAGGAAATCAGGCTTATGTTGTGAACAAAATTTTAGTGCAGAATTCCTAAAGAAAGCCAAGAAAGCCACAGCTGCTTCTTTAAAACCACAGTGTTCCATTTCAACATAAACAGCAGAATACAACATAGCAAATATAGATAATAGTTGTATGTCTCCATAGTGCCCTAACTTAAGTAGGAAGATAGTTTTAGTTCATTATTTTAGTGCAGATTTAACCAATCAAACTAACAATGCAATGCAGATGTCTTGGAGAAAGCTACGGGCGCTAGTTACATCTTAAAAATTGCTGTGCTCTGATGCTTCATCTCACATTCCACTCAAAGTGGAAAGGTAATAATAAATTAACATACAGGCAGTCCTCTACTTTCATACACAATGTGTTCCTAAATTTGTGTATGAAAGTTGAAATGTATGAAAGTAGAACCCTTATTTTAATGTGATAAATGAGGTTAAAACGTAACTAAACAAAAAAAAAAAAATTCAAAACAATATATTTACACACAAAGAAACAAGATCATGCATCAAAGTTATTTAAAAGTGTTTAAATATATAGCTAATAGTTCAAACAATCGAAAAGACACATTTTACACACACAAACATTTGACTAATTGCAGTGGGTACATACATACATACAGATTCAGCTCTCTTTGGAATTGTACATAGCCGGTTTAACAATCACTGGGACCTGGTGTAGATAACTTATCAGCTTTGCAGAAAAAGTTATTTAGCGACAGTTGAACGCCACCCTTCTTCTTTTCATACAATTGTCTGTAGCACATTGTAGCTGCTTCAACAACTTGACGAACTCGAGAACTTCTCTCTTCATCTGGATCATTTTCTTCAATGATGTTTAAAAAATGTTCAAGGTTTTTTAAAGCATCGTTGATTTTTTTCCCTGTAAGGGTTTTTGTTGGTTGTCCTGGACAGCCATTATTTTGAGCAGCTGTGGATGCTGATGAATTTGTCTCTTGAAGAGCAAGTAGATCTTCATTTGTCAATGGCTCTGAATGTGAGGCCATCAGATCATCAACATCTTCAGAAGTAACCTCGAGATCCAGCTGATGCATAACTTTAACAATTTGTTCTGTTGCACTTTCTGGGGTCTCCTCAAAACCTCTGAAATTTGGCACCAGGTAAGGACACAATTTATTCCAGCAACCACTCATTGTAGATGACTTTATTTCTTTCCAAGAGAGAGAAATATTGGTGACAGCATTAAGGACATTGTAGTTTTTCCAGAATTCTTTTAGAGTGGGTCTTCCATCACCATCTGTTGCCTTGACAGCTTTGTCGATTATTCTCCTCATGTAATATCTTTTGAAAGTTGAAATAACAGTCTGATCCATTGGCTGGATTAAACTTGTGGTGTTTGGAGGCAAGAATATGACCTTTACCTCTGGACATAAATCTCTCAATGCTTGTGGATGTCCGGGTGCATTATCCAACAATAACAATGCCTTGAATGCCAAATTCTTTTGCTTACAATAATTTTTCACTTCAGGGACAAAATTATTTACATACCAGTCCTTAAATAATGCTGAAGTAACCCAAGCTTTTGAGTTCCATTTCCATATGACTGGCAGTGTTTCTTTGGGGTTTCCTTTCAAAGCCCTGGGATTCTCACAGTGGTACACTAACAGAGGTTTTAGTTTACAGTCTCCTGCAGCATTACCACCAATTAGAAGTGTCAGTCTGTCTTTAGATGCCTTGTGTCCAGGTGCAACAGCCTCTTCTTTTGCCAGGTAAGTTCTTGAAGGCATTTTTTTCCAGAATAAGCCCGTCTCATCAACATTAAAAATTTGGTGAGATGAGTAATTTCCCTCGTCAACAATGTTCTCAAAAGTTTTTATAAATTTTTCGGCAGCTTCAGTATCTGCACTGGCAGATTCCCCTGTAAATGTTATGTTGTGCAGTCCTGCCCTTGACTTAAACTTGTCGAACCAGCCTTTGCTCGCTTTAAACTCTGGAGCATTAGCAGCTGACTCACCAAGCTGTTTTTTCCAATCTTCAAACAAACTGAGAGCTTTGCATTGAATTATGGCAAGGCTGATAGGGATATTTTTCTGGTGTTGATCGTCTAACCACACTTTTAAAGACCGTTCCATCTCTTCCATCGCTGCACCCCGCCGTTTTGAAATTATTTTAGAAGAAAGATTTCCCGAATTTATAACATAGTCCCTTATATTTCCTTTACTTTTTACGATAGAACACACAGTGGATCGGCTCAGGTTGAAAGACCGTCCTATAACTGCAAGTGATTTGCCACTTTCCGATTGCGCGATAATGTCTAATTTCGTTTGTACACTATTTACAACATGTTTTCTTTGTTTCTTACACACTGAGTCTTCATTACTTTCGTTTTTACGTTTGTTATTCATTGCGCAGTGTAATAATTATGTACGTGCGCCAATAGATTAACAAAAAAACAATGGATACAAAATTAACCTCAAAGGAAACTAGAACTTCCGTTTTTATTATTGTTTTTAAACAGAAACGGCATTCATATGTAGTATCGCCATAGCGTAGTAACACATCAGACATACAACTGCATATTTGTTCAGTTATATCGGAAACATAGTTCTTTATATTCACACCAGAGGTCTCTACGTACTATAAGTCAACTTTGCTGCAATATTATTTGCGAAGACAAAACCTACAGAATATAAACAATCCATATATCTATGATGTTTACGTTTCTCGTGGAGGCATGCGCGCGATATTTTTTTTTGGTTATGTACGAAAGAACGAAGCAAACACGCGAAAGTCGAATTTATGGTGTAAGAAACCAATGTACGAAAGCGCGAATTGTACGAAAGTCGAATGCGCGAAAGTAGAGGACTGCCTGTATTATGTTTTTTAAATCTACCACTTATACGAGTGAAGCCTGCTCACAATAACTGCAGAGTACAAATGTATATTCTGAACCTGGCATTGTGAATAGACAAAAGTGTATGGTGTGGTGGCTTATCAGAAACGCTTCCGCAGAAAGATGTAAAAGACCAAAAAGATATTTGTGCTGGCCATGCTCCTGATATTTATTATTTCAACTGGTGGCTGTGGTAGCATAATGGCTTTTGACCAAGTGGTGAACTTGGCTTTATTTCCATCAGGGTCATACCTGGATTTTTACATGTGGGAAATATGACAGATGTTGCTGTTGGTCAATGGTTTTTTTGGGGTTCTCCTGTTCTTCCTACAATTGTGTTCTGCCTGCTCTGTTGGACCATCAACATTGAAGACGTCAGTTGAAGTATGGCATTCAGCTAAATAAAAAGGTGATCTTCAGTTTTTCGGTGTTGGTAAAGTTTGGTATCTCACAACAGATATGTTTGAATGCAGATTTTTTAATAGTGAAAAAAATGTCCAGAACCTAGTTGATAAATTTTTAGAGCAAAAGTTGTTTTAATAAGAACTTCTAACTTTGTATATGAACACGAAGAAATTTCCTATGCTATTGTAGATTTCATAAATTTATTAGTTTACTTCATTAGCACTCTGTGAAAAAAATGACTCAGACTTGAGACACTTCACATGAATTATAGTGTTTAATTGTGAGGGAGAGATAACGTTCAAACCTCATTTTGGTACTGATGATAGCAATAAAATTATGTTTGCACAATTGTGTTATACGAAAATAAGTAAGTAAAATTAACCATAATAAAGTTAATGTATTCTAAATTATTTGTGATGAAAATGTTTAAATGCATCTTCCTTTATCTTTTTAACACTAGAAAAGTGGATTATCTATGCAGTTTGCCCCCCCCCTCTCTCTCTCTCTCTTCAACTAACTCTGCACATTCTTATGCAAGTACCTTATTATATAAAAATGGCTCTCTTACATTCAGTGCTGTTTTTGTATAAACATGAAAAGGCACAGGTTTCTGTAATCTGTGCATTGCAAATAAAATAATCTGAAAGACTGTAACATCGTACAGAAAGTATAACGACAATGAACTGGAATAATACACATCCTGTCAATGTTGTGCAGACATATGCTAGCAATGCTAGTATAATGCTGTGGAAGCCATGGAGTATGACTTCAGGTCACCTCTCTGGTAGTGATTAGGAAGATTCTGACTGCACAGTGGTATATCAGTGACCTTCCACATCCTCATGGGTTACCCAGCACCCTTGTACAATCTTTCAACAAGACAATGCTCATCCACACATGGCACATGTATCATTGGAATGCCTGCATCATGTTGAGGTATTCTTGTGGCCAGAAATATCCCCTGATTTGTCCTTAATAGAATGTGTGTGGGATCAGCTCGGAGATCAACAACGATCCGGTGCCAATGTGCAGGATTTTGATGGCACAATAGCTGTGGGCCAACTTGCCTCAGGAGAGGATACAACAGTTGTACGACTAAGTTGTGAACCAAATCGGAGCAGGGGCCACGGTGGCTGAGCGGTTAGACTGCTTGCCTCCCACCAAGGTGAACTGGGTTCAATCCCTGGCCAGTTCACTCCGAATTTTTGCAAGTGGGAATTGTGCCAGGCGATGCCGTTGGTCTGCTGGTTTTCTCGGGGATCTCCCGTTTACCCTATCCCTTCATTCCAGGGCTGCTCCACACTCACCTCACTTCACCCTCATCGGCTCTCAAGACCTTGCTGTTAAGAACCGCACAAATCTCTCCATCTACCCCAAATCAGAGCATGTATTTAAGCCTGAAAGGGTGCTATGCTATATCCTTGTGTCTTTGGACCAGCAGTATTTGTGAACTGCCAACTCTTTCATCTGTGTGATATGACACTACTATCATTGGATAAATTTATGTGACCTTTTAACATGTACAGTTTTGTTTTATTTCTACCTCTTCTTCTCCCTCTGAATTAATTTTTTGTCAGTGAGTGTACATACACATCAATGGAATATTTTTCAATTTATTGTTTTATCTACCGTATATCTTATTTCTCTGTTTATTTGGCAACAAAATTTGTATAATCCTACCTTCACAGTTTTCTCATGCTACGTTAAATATTTCATCATTCAAATCAAATTTCATTCATACATTGTGAACAAAAAACTCTTATAGAAAGTCAGTGATTAATTAAATAGTGATATGATATTTATTACATACTTATGCAAACATATACAGCCAAGTTCCTGCCATCATTGAAACAAGAATAATGATAAAAAACACATTGGAAGAAGCATTTACAAACAATTATATTATACTGGAGTGATGGGCCCTAAACAGTAGCCAGCAACACTACACCTATAGGTAATTAGATGAGGTATATACTCACTGTAGCAAAGAAAATAATGCAGTGGTGTGGTGGAAATGGTGGTATCTAGAGAAAACTGGAACCGGTTATGTCACCATATCTATAATACAAAAAATTCTGTTTCAAAATTTACTAGTAAGAGGAAAAAATAAAATTACTTCATCAATTTTTTTTTTGGGATAACACATGTAAAATTTCGGATGGTCATCCTTTAGGTTGTTTTAGTTGGTGGGAAAGATGAGTAATATCTGACAGATGCAACAGATGAGGGTATAAACAGCTGGGGTGTATGCCGTGTGAAGTGCCTTCTAAATGGTGTCCATACGCACATAGCAATAGACATTATTTTGTTTTATAAAATGAACATGTTTTACCAAACATCAGAGAGTTCGGGGTGGCGAAACTGGATGGATGGTATCACCATGGTTGTGTGTTTGCCAGCAGCAGGCATATTGGAGCAGTTTTTGGGATTGTTATGAAAACAGCGAGTTATAAATGGCTACCTTTGGATTCCTCGCTCCAAGAAACCATAGGCATGAAGGTGCTCAAGGAACAAGAGTGTGCCATGCCGCTGCTTATAGTCAGTGCACAGCCTTCACAACCTACAGGTCTTCATAGCTGAACTTCAGAAATGTAATTTTTTCTTTTATGAGTTTAGTATTTGGGGTGAATTGTTAGAAAGTATCTTCTGTTTCTTAGCAATGATTGTGCACTTCACTATCTAAGAAAGTAATTATTGAGGGAGATTCTTAATTTAACTATTGGTAACTAAATTGGCATATTTTTTCAGAATGATATTGAATTTTGGTGTTCCTTAGAAACCTTATTGGTAGGGCCATGGACTTTTCGCGATCGCGAATAAACAACGACAAATGCGAAACTGTCACAAAATTTAGTTTTTACGCGAAATATGGCATATCGGACTTAAATGCACTAAATATAGCCACGTTTTCCAGTAAAATTTTGTTTACAGTATTGCAAAGCAAACACGCACTCACATTTTAATACCAGGTGACGAAATACTGTATTTCGGCACGTATAGGCTGTACATTTTTACAAAAAAAAACGGTTACAGAAACTCGGTTGTGACTTATTTACAAGATGTTGAAATTAAAAAAAAATGATAACCCCCCCAAAACATGTTCAGAAATTGGTCTACAAACAGTACATTTTAATAAATGTTTTATCTTAGTTTGTGAGAAGGTAAAAAAAAAAAGTGAACAAATGAATAGCTTTTCAATTGTGCAATAATTTGTTCACTCATGTTCATAAACAAAATATCCTTTATCGTGCACGCGTAGAAAATAAACATGGTGAAGCTCGGTCATAGATGCCGTACATGAGAAAATAATAACGCTACTGTACAAGAGAAAGATATCTTACATAGTTTGCACGCCTGCCACCGCGCCACAAATGCACATTGATAGACGCCATTTTGTGTAACATGTTGCCGTGTTTTTGCTTTCTCAAGTCACGATACCACCTGTGGAATACTATACGCGGGACGTATATTTGTAAACAGTAATAATAAAATGTTCAATTGTTCTGTTGTGTAAGGTAGAAAACATTACTATTTCGTATTAAAAAAAAGGATAGTTCCTGGTGCTTCTTAATTCTTTGCCTAGTATAGATTATACACCTAAGCCGACAACACTAGTTTCCACTGTTTTTATTTGGAATTTGTTTTTGCGTGGGTTCCTGTTACGTGTGTTGTATTTTAATACTCAGATATTGTTTAATATACCATGAATGGGAACAGGATTTTAAAATTGATGGTTTCTTCATATTTGATGAACGAAACAAAACTCTGATTTGTAAATACTGCGACAGCCGTGTTGAATGGCAACGCAAATACACATGCAAAAAACATGTAAAAGGTGATTCGCACAAATGAACAAAAGAATTCTACCTAATAAACAATAGCACCCCAAACAACTGATAGAAGTCGGACAACTAAACAAAATAAACAAGAGTTCATAATAGACTTTACGAAAATGTTGCTCACAGCCAACATACCTATTGAAAAGGCAGATGATGAGTACTTGAAAAATTGGCTTTGAAAATATGTACCAGGTAAGCATGTAAATGCAGGGTTTTCATCTATCTGTATTTTTTGTTTATATATTTGCACAGTGATGCACAGAGGATGTATTCCCACTTTATGAAAAAAAAAAAAAAAAAAAAAAAAGATTTTCATAGGTTACTATAAAATCAACATATTCTAATTGTCATTAACCGACAATTTTTATTTAGTTCTTTGAAATCACGTTTCCAATGTAGACCTACATGCCACATTTTTAGGTTCCTTTTTTTATTGCTATAAAATATTGATTACAAATATAATCCAGAAAATACAGCAATTTGTCTGAATTTTCCTTACAAGCTTGTGTTAATTAGATGGAATTAATAAGTTTTAAAAATAAACAAAGAAGTAGGCCTACCCAATTTCTCACTTTTATTTCAGGTTCGGGAGATATTCCAACGGCCCAGGTCCTGAGGGAAAATTATGTGCCAAAAATCGGAGAGGATCGTTTCACTCAATTAAAGGAGGCTTAAAAAAACAAAAAAGTTTGTATCATGTGTGATGAAACCACAAATAGAATGGGGTGCTGTGTATTTTTGTTTCAATACGTGTTCTTTCAGACTTGGTGAACGTGCGTGTGGCATAAAAGAACTGGAGAATGCTAATGGCACTGAGTGTTGTCACGAGTAATTTTGTCTGTGGTAGCACAGCATGAAATTAAATGTGAAAATGTTGTAGCAGTGGTTAGTGACTCTGCATGCTACATGACTAAATGTATAGACTCTTTGAGGGTGATATTTTCCAAAAGCATGGTTCATGTTCAGTGCTGGGCACATAAACTTAACATTGTATCTAGTTTGTGGAGTGTTTCACTGCCACAATTGAATTCATGTGTTCAAAATGCCAAACAAGGATTTCTCAATGCTTGTAAGAGAAAACACAGATATGTATCTTTCCTGAAGGAAAAGTGTCTTAGTGGGGAAAAGAAAGCCACTCTCTTCCCAGTACCAGTGATGACCAGGTGGAACTCTGGTTTCATTCTGTTGAGTATATTGCAGAATATCTTGAAGATCTGATTGAACTCTTTCAGCAAACAGAAGCTGAGAGTAGCGCTACAAACTATTTCAGCAACTTAAGTATTACCGAGCGTGACACTGTGAAGTGCTATGCACTTTTTTTAGTAGAACACTGCACTGCACTTATTGAGAACATTGTGGAACTTGAGGACTCACAGTACATCCTATGTCACAAATTATACTCGTTATCAGAGATAGAGAACACCTTTTTGTTAGTTAGCAAAGGCATATTTAGAGAAAAAAAAACCTCTGCTGCTATTACTCAACTGCCAACACAGGTTAAGCAGTGTGCAATGAAGGAAGACGTAAAAATTTGGGTTTGAAGTGTCACTCCAAAATACACAGTCTTAAGGATAAAGACACTGCAAAACCATTTTTTGCAACTACTGACCAATTGTTTTGTGTCAGAAATATAATAAACAACATCGTTGATGAAAAATTGTTTGCGTCTGTAGGAAGTTTTCCTTTGCTGAACACACTAATGCAGACAGAATTCCTGCAAGGCTATCTTGCTTTACAGCAGTAAGTTTCAGGAATTTTGAAAGAAGGGCAAACTACTAATGTCCTCAATGTTTTGTATGGTCTACGTGAGCAACATTCAACTTTTGTGTCACAAGCTGTGTCCATGCTGTGGATTCCCACATCAAATGCAGACAGCGAGCGGGCTTTCTCTGCATATGGACACATTTTAACCAATTTGCGGACAGGTCTAAAACCGAACAACATTGAGCTAATGCTTGCCAAATACTTTGGTGCTAGCATGTAAATTGACACTGTTCTAAACAAGATATATTTTTTCTTGTGATAGGATTTGGTATTCTCATTTTCAAAACTTAGTGGTGAATTATAGTGTGTGTTCTTAAGTTAGAAATATTAATTTTTTGTCTCTACATATATTGGCATTTATCAATTTTACACTTGTTTCTGTAGTGAACTGTGTTTGTACAAACATATATATGTTTTTCTGTACTGTATATTTTACATTTTGTAGTGCTGTGTTAAATGTAATCATCAAATAATATTTTTAATGTGAATTTATATATAATTTTTTAGTAGCCAGTAACGTGAAATGTGAAAATCCGGTTTTTTTAATGAATTATTTCTAGTTTATTTACTTACAAAACACAATTCCATTGTTTTATAGTTTTTTGCGCTGGATTTTCAAACATTCATGATGAACAGTAGAGTTTTTATTTACCACTTTAATGTTTTTAAGTGAATTTTTGTACCGCTTTTAACAGTTTTTTTATGACGAAATTTGGAAATTTTATTTACCACTTTTAGGGGGCCTTACTTATTGGTAATTGTATCCTTGATGGTGGTTAAAAGTTTAGTGAAAAGATTTTCAGTGAACCTAAAAGACTATTGGAATACAGGCATTGTATGTGCCATAAAGGCACATACAATTTAACCGGCATATGTAACATTTTTAGATTTACTGGACTGGATTGGATTGGGCTTATTAACATCCATCGGTGTTATGCCTGAAAGCTTATAAGGGGACAGCTTACAAACTAACTTATGACCTAACTTAAATGGACACCAATGCTTTGCCTCGGATTCGAACCCAGAACCTCCCGCACCTCAGACCAGCGGCGCACCAACCGACTGTGCCATGGGAGGTCAGCTTTAGATTTGCAGTAATAAAGTTTTTAAATAGTGATTTTACAATTAATTTCAAAGTTTGTATCAAGAAACTCCTAACAGCAGTGGTTAGAACGCGTGAAGAAGTTACGTGCTGTAAAATCGGAGCAGTGAGAGAAGTCGGTTCTCTTGACCGAAAACTTGGGTTACATGAAGCAGTTATCAAATGTGCTAGAAGGGGGAGAGGGGCAAGGGCTCGCCAGAAATCTAGCAAAGATTGCAGTTTTGAAAGACTGACATTCTTGATGTACAACTACCTAAAGCACATTTTTCAGTTACATTTTATACAGACAAACAAGAAACTTAATTCTGGTGACCAACTGACATGTCCGTCTATTAATCATTGAGTTAACCTACTATTCTAAGGAGTAAAATCAAAACGTATGTTTTCAATACAATTTTGTACATGTTTGCAAAAAGTTTACTCTTTTTATATGCATCTATATTGGCTGCCTCAATTAACATTTTGATGAGTGAGATATCAGCATTAAATTGTTAGTTGTTGCAATACTTTCTTATATCCTAGATTTCGCACAAATGACAGTGGATTGGTGGAAATCTTCATAATCTGACTTCAAGAATTATTGCTCTCCAATGGTTGAATCTTCTTGTATGAATAAATTATTGTTACTTTCTATTTAAATGATTGCAGTAACAATATGTGTGGCAGTAACTATATATAGCAGAAAACTAATATTAACATCTGGTAAACAAATCTAATTGGCCATATGCCTGAAACCTTTGTCATTATTATGTAAAATTTATCCACAATTATAATAAACATGTTTAGTCACACCTAACAATTAAATTTTCTCCCCATGCCTTGTCATGTTTTTATATCTTTTACCATGAAACTGGTACAATTTCATAGTTGTGCAGTGCATTTCTCAAAGTGGTATCATGTCTCCTGTCAGTGGAGTAAGAAGGGTTGACCTGCTGGTGAAGGGTGTATGGAAGGGGGGGGGGCGATGCACAGTTTTCTCATGCTACAAGCTTAGCCCAAGTGGAGAGGGAAATGAAATCACCAGAGTGACCCGGGCTCACCGTCAAAAATTCATGAATACATATTTAGGTTTTCTTCTTGTGTGGCTAATGTTGTGACTGTATGATTTTGAAAAAAATTCCACACACAGATGCATTACAACAAACTTTGTGATCTAGTTATGACTGTTCTACATTTAAAACCTTGGGCCAAAAAAGTATTATTTGTCATATATTATCCTTTTTGAATTGGAAAATAATTAAAAAATAATTAGTTCCATCTTGTTTTATGAGTTGCTGCTAGTGCAATAAATAAAGGCAAGTTTAAGGAACATAAATTAATGAGAATGATATGAAAAAATGTGAGACTTGTCCAATAATAAAAGTTGAGCAATTTTTATTAGGAAAACCAATTTTTTCCAAGAGGTTTCGCCTTAATAAAATTTCACATATTTAAAATTTTTAAACATTATTAATAAGTGTTTATTTTGATATTATTTACATAATCTTAAATTGAGAAATTTTTAAAGATTTTGAATTGTGTAATTTTTAAATTATTTTGAAAAATCTTAAATTTTAAATAATTGTTTAGAATTGTAAAATTTTTTCTAATTTTTGTTAATTTTTCTTAATTGTAATTTTTTTCTTCAATTTTTTGGGTTTAAGATTACTTGGGTTATGGAAATCTAAGATGGCAGATGGGGTTAATTATGTAAACAAACATTACTGCTGCCCCACCCGATTAACAGGGATTAACTCAGCACCTTGAATCAGGCTTGCCGAATTGTGGTCCTTTTAGCTCACACATTGAAGAGCCTTGAAACTGCCTTGATGTGCGGAGTTTTGCAAAAAGTAAAAATAATTTAATCCGATTTTTTTTTAGATTTGTGGTAAAAAAAAATTTTTTGTTTTAAAATATTGATTTCTGAAGTGAACTTAGGGTAAAATATAATATTTTGACAGTCATGACATCACAGGATAGTGGCCGTGCATTGTAACGTCGCAACAATCCTCAATCCTCTTTTTCATGATCTATGTTGCCAAACATACCAAGCTATAATACTTATTAAATACTTATTTTTGAAATAGTGACCATTTAAATATTTTATGTTTAAATGCCACGTGTACCAAAGCATTTAATAATAAATTTGGTCACTTTATAATACCTAGTTAGATAGTTTAAAATGCTAATTCACGTATTCTTTTGTCTGCTAGTTTCTGTGATAGTCCTACCTGAATTAAAAAAGATTTTAGGTTTTATCTCTAGCCATGTACAATTTTTGGAGCTCAGTTTCATATTTTCAAAATGGTGACCATATAAATATTTTAGTTTAGTATGCCTTTTCTACCAAACAATAGAATTATTTCAAACAAATTTGCTTGCAGAACCTTTGCAAACATTAAAATAAATTTTGTGGATTTTGTCTACCACTTTGTAAGATAGTGCTACCTGGAATATGAAAAATCTTAATATTTAGTTTCAGAAACAACTTAAACAAAACCCACAAATGAACATTCCAAAATACTATTTAAAACAGAATGAATTATTCATTTAAAGTGTTTAAGTTACTTATCTTTTAAATGTTTGTCTCTTTAATCAGAGCAAAACCCAACTAGGCATGCTGGTTGTTCTCATTATGTGCATTAAATACAAATACTGGTTTCTTTAGCATGCCATGTTGAGAGATGTCAGTTTACATTTAAACTTACATAAACATCATACTTAAGTAACTTATCAGTTGAGTTCCACCACATGTGGATGCAAACTTAACTATAGAAGGTCATCAAACATTTTTGTGAAGTAGTCTCTTATTTTAAAAATGTTGGTGTTATTCTTGTAGAGTTGTGTGTCATATCCTTGTACCATTAAACGGATTTGAACCAATCTTGGTGTGGTGATGTACCATCTGTGTGCACTCTATTCACGACAACATTTTAAATCTTCCATCATATTATAAGGTAACTGCCACAAAAATTATTTTTTTAAGCCAACATTGTATTGCAGAAACTACACAACTAATCACTATCAAATGATGTTCAAAATTTCTTCTGCTTGTACTTTTAACACACAGTACAGAAGTTCAATGAAGCTCATCAATACCTGTTTAAACATGTAGCACAATGTACACTTTCATAACATGGACATTAAATAAAACACAGAAAGTAAAATCTCTACTGCCAGTTTGTAGTACTATCCATATGGGTACTGCGAGGGGTAGAACATACACATTAAATGTTCAAAGTGGTGATCATTGGTAGCGATACACAAGTTCAGTTGCTGGATGATTCCTCAAGTGGTGCCTGCTGAGGAGCATTACAATCACGCATAATACTTTATTGCATGTTCTCTGGAGATGTTAGAATATCTCGATAGACTGCACCTTGAGGTAACCCCGAATAAAAAAGTCCAGGGGGTTAAGGTCAGGTGACCAAGCAGGCCACTGAACTGGTCGTCCACGACCAATCCACCTACCAGAATATTTTCGGTCCAGAACATGACGTTCATACATGGCATCATGTGCTGGGCATTCATCGTACTGGTACCACATTACCATTCTGTTTCTTAGAGGTATCTCCTCCAGAAATTCAGGAATAATTGTTTGTATGAAAGTGGCATACTGTCTGCCCTTTTGGTTACCATTTACAAAATAAGACTCTATAACCTTATTGCCAATCATCCCACACCAGACGTTAACTCTCCATTGAGGGTGATGGTCCACAGGGATGCCAACATCTATGGATTCTCCGTAGTTTCTATGGACAGAAGGTGTAAACTACGAATCTCCAGGTACTTCATTGTAAAATATGGATTTGCTCCCCATCGCAGTGAGAAAGTTGCTAGAGCAGTTTTACGTTCAGTAAATTTTGCACTGACAGCCAAAAATGCCTGCTCTAAGAGTTGTCCTTTATTTTACACATTTGTAAATTATATTGTTTATATTTCATGAATAATGTCAACTACAGACAATGCGGTGGTGTTTGTCATGTTCTTTGTTTAGTGGATGGTTTGCTTGTGTGCATACACTTTTCTTGTGTCAGAATGTGCTTGTCCTTGAAATGTGCAGTGCTGCCGTGCAGAAATAAAGGTTATAATTGAAAACTTTAATTATACATACAACATTTATGGTTTAAATTCTGTTGTTTGAAGCAATATATTTTTTTTTTTACTTTTGGTGAATTGGCTTTAAAAACACGTTTAGCAATTGTGCCGAATCAGAAATAATATACATAGAAAATTCAGTTGTGATGCATATATTTTGTCAGAAAATATACTTGAAAAACAAAGTAGCACCCTTGATTTTAAAACATAGCAACTTGGCAATTGGTGAGTAGTGTTGACAATTATGATGTCTTTCTTTTCAGAACCACACAAAGATTAAAACTTGACATGAATATAATAAATTGCTCTGTTCATTAAAGATTATTTTAAAACTATTATTATTTGCAGAATACATATAAAGCAATATATATGACTTGACTGACCATAAAAGCAATTTAAAAAGTAGGGCAGCCTTATGAACCCTGTAAAGCCTCCTTTTCATAAAACCAACACAAGAAAATACCAAATAAAATTGAAGTTACGGAGGAGGCAGTCAAAAGACCTGTCAGAACTCCTATCAAATAAAATATCAATGAACGAGCACAATTAAAAAAGATTGACTATGCCCAACGCGAGAGTCATGGACATGAAGCAATTTAAAAATTAATTTATTCTTGGGCAGCAAACAGAATTAAACACAACATGTTAAAACAGGATAAACACAGCAATACTAGGTTTTAGTTACAACCAAAACCAAATTTAGACTGGCAACCGAGACCACAATTTTGAAGGAAAAAAACGCTATCTTTACTGCATACCGAAGACAATGCATCTACTCCACACAAGACATTAAAACAATTAAAAAGCCCAGTTAACACACAAACTCATGGTCCATGACTCACCGTTTTGAATAACTCATTTTCTCAGCAGCTCAGGCGACGAAACTAAACACAAAATGCCTCATAACGTCAATAAGTCAGTTGGACAACAAATTGGCAATCTAATTCTTTGTAGCAGATCTTCAGAAAGAGCGTTCAGGTGACGACAGGGCGTAGAATAAGGAGAGTGCGAGCCGTGCAATGACTTAAATAAACTGGCGTGATAAAAAAAAATGATGCACGAGAGGAGGGGAAATCAAGGAAGGGAGAACAGGGCAGGAAAATGGAGGGGATCCAAGCCAAGCATAGAGCATACCACCGCACAGAAATTTAGCCTATGAAGATGACTAGTGCGATGAGCACTAGCGTCGCACAATTATGATGGAACATGCGGACACTTATGATGACGATCAGTGAAACTTTTCCAGCCCATGTAACACCATTGTGCATGTGCTCTTTTTCATCATGTTTATGCGAGTATCTTGCAGGTGTTGGAATAATTTATCCATAGTTAATTATTTTCGTATTGTTGATTGTAGGTGTCGTTTTATTGTTTTTTTTTTTAGTGAAATGTTATGTTATCGGCACATGTTTTACCACTTCATAAAATGGCTTGTTCCACCATTTTCCAACCAGTATCTGCCATGAAGTGCCACAAAAATAATTTACGTTCAGAAGTTTTAAGTTTGTAATTTTCAGAGAACTGGTGAAGTTTTGATTTTACTGAATGATTCTGCAATTAAATTAATTAATATCAATGATGGGCAAGGTTATTTTAGTGAAATAATCATACAAGTATTTCCGTAGAAAAATGATGTTCAGGAGGTTGAAAATTTCAAATTGTAAGTTAGCGTATTTTGTAAATAATGTATTTCTAAACAGTTACTAAATTGTTCGAAATGTATGTGGCGAAAAATAAAAGCCGCATTTTCAACTTTGTTAATGTAAAAATATTTATTTATTTGGCCCAAATTGTAAATCCAAAAAGAGTACGGTTAACTTTGGTAAACGTGGGTGTGTTCAATGCCGCAGCTGTAGGAACAGTGATGTATGTATCACGTTCTGTTCTTTCATTAAAGTTATAACTTTTGAAGTTGTAATAATTTGAATGTTATTTCTCTAAAAGTCAAATTTTTCACTGTTCCATCAAAACAATTTGCACTTAAAATGACACACAGTCGTAAGAAGAACGGCAAAACAATCCTGTCTCACGAAAGACATTTAAATCAAACNTTTACCACTAAAATAAAATAAACTGACAAAGCCCCAGCACACTAACTTGGCCATTACATTAATAAAACAGGTTGGAATGCCAACATAGCTGAAGTACCCTACATTGATTACTAGATGGAAGTCAGCTAACATCAGTCTTTCAATCCCTGCCATGATAGGAAACATGAGGAAAATGCAAGTGTGCATTGGATTCGTGACATTTGTTTACAAACGTATTTTTCTTCACTTACGAAACACCTGTGTAGTAAGCATACATTGTGGTTGTGCTACTTTTCTAGAACTGTCAAAATTTACCTCTCTTACATGAAATGGCAATATGTTTGCAAAAGTATCATTGAATATTCTAATTAATTTGCATTTTCAGTAAGTGTATGTGTGTTTTTGATTCTGATTAAATAGATAGGGGAAGGGGGGAGATGAATACTGATGAGACCACCTAGAAGTTGGCATCCCTGGGCTCACCTGTCGAAGCCATCGCGGGTCCTCGACGGCCCAATAATGCATTTTCCTCATATTCACTTGGCCTGGAGTTGGAAAACGATGATTCATCGGTAAAACAAACATCCTAAATAAAGTGCGGGTTGGCGATGATTTGATGCTGTGCTCATTGACAGAACTCTACACGAATGTGGAAATCATTCCTGTGCATTTCGTGGTATAAGTGTACATGATAGGGATGGAATGTATAACACTTAAGAATGTGATGTGCACTCATTTTCAGAATGCCAATTTTGTCTTCAAGTTGGCGTGTGTATTAACTGCTAAGGCAGCGAGAACAGCAACATCAGCAATTTCATAGATGCGAGTTCTAAGACAGTTGCGTGGATGTGGATTCGAATTGCTAGTTTCACAAAGCTTCACAACAAGATGGGAAAACCATTGTCTGGACGGTGGGGAATTGTCAGGGTGTTGCTCTCTATTGAGTTGCTCCGCCTCACTAGCATTACACCGACCTTTAACAGAATGAATGACGAGTGAGTAAATATAGCTATTGATTATGGTAATAACAGAACTGTGTGTGTGTTTCATTACAACCCACTTGAACGTACTACACTGTACTGTAAAATAATACAAACACATTCATTCTCCATAGATGAGCAGCATTTCTACCTTCTTGTTGTTGGAGTACATTTCCGTTATGACAACTCTCACCTTGCAGTGTACTGTATTCGACTGCACACGGATGACTTATTGAGTAGTCATCATGTCATGCATGTTCCTTTGTTTCCTCTACGTGCAACCTCTGTGGAATGGGGTACACACCTCTGGGTACCTGCACTCTTCATATCACCTCTACATCAAATCCATAGCATCAACGTCTTACTGTACTGTACAATGCAGCACAGTCATGCCGCAAGGCATCACCTATTGGGTCTTCATGAACCCTTATGAGTCCCAATGTTTGTGGTGGTTTTTAATGATCTTTTTATTAGATTGCTACATTGTGATACATTTTGGAATAGGTCTTGACGAGCTTCATTGAACTTTTGATGAATAGATGCATGATGCCATTTAAAAAAACTAATAGTTCTTGTCTCTCACTAATAAATAATGCTATAAGGCTGACATTCCAGCATTATTTCCCCCTTCCAGTTATACAACCTTTGTGTGTAACACTTTTTCAACTTTTTCATTTGGAGCCCCAGTACAGAGCTATTGTGGGTGGTCAAGATAAATGGGACAACCTGTACATAGGGGCTATATATATAGCCCCTAGTGTGTGTGTGTGTGTGCATGTGTGTGTGTCTATATATATAGACACACACACACTAGCTTTTACCCTCGGCTTCGCTTGCATTGTTATAGTAACAAACTTATAGGGAGAAATAACAGTATTTGTTAGTAGACAGACACTGATCATAAACACAGAACAGAGCACTTTTAGGACGCTACTGTACACGATGTTGTAAGTCTTTCTATCTGGCGCTAAGATGTGGAGATTTTGGGCATTGGGCACACGCGAACATGTGACCTATAGCTGGCCATGAGAGAAGCACGGTTTTTCCAAGTGCACCCCCGCTACCTGTAATGTTTGCCCTTGCGCTTTGTTTATTGTAATAGCAAAACTAAGCTTGAGAGGGGATTGCAACCTTTTGAATTGGAACGGGAGGTCTGTGGGGATTATAGGGATTCGGGGGAAGATTACGTTCTCCCCCTTTCCCACTCCTGTCAGAATAGTGGCACCAATTATGTTCTGCCCAAGTTGTGTGACACGAAGCCTCATCCTGTTACATAATCACTGTGCATCTAAATTTTTTTCATAAGCATGACCGGAACGCCTAATTTTAATTGGAGCTTATGTGAGGGTACACCTGACAACTCTAGAGAATTCAGGAACTCTACAGGATATTAAGTGCTCTGTTCTGTGTCCATGACTGTCTCTACTGACAAATACTCCGTTGTTTCTCCTTGTAACTCTTTCAAAATGTTAGTATTAATTTTATTAACTATGTCATTTTTTGGTGCTAGAATTGCTCTTTTACATAGCCACTGGTCGTCATTTTATATTTATTTGGAGATCTGGGTAAACGCTAGCAATCAGTTCCGTATCACTCTGCACCAAATTACTAAAATCCCCCATTAGTGACACAAAGCCCTCTGCATCTGTTTCTAACCGCCCATCTCCAATTTTCAATAGTGTATCAGCATAATGTCCTGTATCAACGTCATTGTAGAGGTGCACTCTCATATTTGTCGTCAAGCTGAATTTCTTGACATTTGCCCATAAGTTTGACGACTTGAGACGGGCTTTGATTTCTTCTGCAGGTGTGCCCCTCTGAATCACTGGTAGAGTTTGGCAGAAGTCACCAGCCAGTAATACAACCATTCCTCCCATAATGTCTTTATTGTTTCGTATATCCTGTAGAGTTCGGTTTAGGGCCTCTATCGCTTTTTTGTGTGACATTGGGCTTTCGTCCCACACTAACAACTTACATTGACATAGCATTGTACCCAAGAGCACTATTTTTACTAAAATTGCAGATGGGTGACTCTTCCTGAGCAAAATTCAATGGCAACTTTAACACGGAATGCGCGGTACGGCCTCCGCTCAGTAGTGTGGTGACTATGCCGGAGGAAGCCACGGATACAGCAATTTTTTTCTCTTTTGTTATATGGGCCAGAAATAAATTTAACAAAAATGTTTGTCCCGTTCCACCAGGGGCATTTAGAAAGAAGGGTGCACCATTCCCTGACTCCACTTGACGTAACACTTGGTCAAACACGTGTCTTTGTTCCAGTAATAACCAGGTCACCATTTCGGTCACTTGCATCTGATAGTGGAGGGCTAATCATTCCAAAATCGCTTAACTTTTTCCCCCCAATTGCCATTATTTTATCTTAAACTTTTATAAAGGCTTCGTTATAAATGTATTCATATAATGTCATGTCCGCGTGTGTCTGCTGTAGCCATTGCAAAATGTCTTCCGCCATGTACTCTTTGTACTTATCCCACAACTGTTGGGGATTGCTAAGGCTGCAAGATGATATGAGGGTTGCATATAGTTCCCTGATTTTGGCTGGTGACCGGCACTGCACGGCTTCCTCCATGGTTTCGTCCCAATGATTATCATTCTCTAACAGACACAGAGCTTCACATGCCTCTCTATACGTTGCGCATTCCTGACCATTGACAGCTTTAAGGTCTCTATAGCTTGTCGGATCTCGGACGTGGTGCAGCAGCATACGCAAATAGAAACATTCAAAATTTGTTACATGGACAGAGTACCCACGGCCGAGGGCATCTGATGATTTAACTCCAAGCCAATTTTCAACAGGCGTGCCTTGAACGCGGCATTTCCACTTCTTTCTTGAAGTTTTCCAAGTGTAGTAACAGGGGACTTCAGCATGACGCTATTCCCCATCTGTGGAATATAGGTGGTTTATATGGCGGAGTTAATTCCTCCCGGCATAGACTATAAGATGCCTAGAAGGTTAAAGGTTTTTCAATAAGGTAGTCTTTTGACGTTTCACTTAACTGGATAATTATATTTTCTCGAGTTTGAACAAAAACAACATACAGCAACACTTCTGGGGTGTTGTATTCTAATGTGGCTATTTGTATTAACTGGTGCGACTTCGTGGTGGAGGGGGGCTTCTCTAGGCGGTGACTTTATACTTAACTCTGCTGTGGGTGCTGGTATGCTGTCATCTAGGGATGAGCTCTGGCGAAGAGGTCGCCCTTGGAAAAAGACCCGCATTTGGTGTCGTCTCACTGGACTGCTATTCGGACTCGTGCTCACGTCTTCTCGTGATTCCTTGACACAACTCTTCCCTCGGCGCGGTGATAATCCTACTGACGTACTGCTGTACTGAGGTACTGTTGTAGCCGGGAGTCCAATCTCCCGGCTGCTCTGTGCGCGACTGCTCCCTCGAACTCTGGGCGGTAATAATTGACTGACCACTGTCTCTGCGTGGTAATAATTGACTCACTCTCGAACTAACCTCTCGGCTTGGTTATAAAGAACTGACCCCGTGCCTACTGACGTACTGCTGTACTGAGGTACTGTTGTGGCCGGGAGTCTGATCTCTCGGCCGCTCTGTGCGCGACTGCCTCCTCGGACTGACCTCTCTGCGTGGCAATAAAGAACTCAAATCCCACCTTCCCGCAAGGAAGCTTATATGCTCTCTAGCTTCCTTCCCTAATTGTCGGCATGTGTCGCCTTGTTGGGGGAGGGGGTGGTGGGACGAAAACAGAACAATGCCTTTCACAAAACGTGCCCTGGTTCCTGAAGTTTGGGGGGCGGGCGAAGGTGGCACCTTGCCCCTAGCTTACTCTGTCAGCTATTTCTCCGCNCGGGCGAAGGTGGCACCTTGCCCCTAGCTTACTCTGTCAGCTATTTCTCCGCGGTGCTTGTCCACATTGTCCCGGGGGTGTTTCCAGCTTGTCAGCTGTTTCTCAGTGCGTATTTTCTGATTTCCGGCGAAATACACATGATTATTTTGTGATATCTCAGCGCTCAACAGATCTCACGGGCTC
>NQII01000707.1:72615-95219 GCA_002778355.1 Clitarchus hookeri
CGCTCTAATACGCCTAATTCGTCACACGTCAAGCATACAACAAAGCTGGAAAAAGACTGTTAGTGTTGTCTTGGACGGTGATGAGACCCTTTCATTGAAATTTTTCTCATTAAAGTACACGCGCTCCCCGTTTTCCAAGTGCACGGCATGATGAGTAACAGTTGGATGTCTCTCATATAAGGGGAAACCAAGGAGCCACCACGCTGCCCCATTGCTACTGACATAACGCCCTGCTTGAAAGGTCTGGACTTCATTAACTGGCTGTACCCCACCTTCATTTCTGAGATTGAATATCGCCTGATAATTTCCTTTATTTATATACTTGCATATATATTTAATAGCGCGGACAGAACTGCAAGCTTCTACATTAACGTGAGCATTAAACATTTTACATATAATGTGCAAATATGGCACAACCCAGCTATTGTGCAAGGTTACGAACGCCCCGCTGAGAACCTTGACAGTGACTTTCCTACGGTTATGCACGCCACATGGACTGTGAACCATGTTGTTTTGGACTGTGGTGTTGTACAAAATCTCTATCTTGTGCTGCATCCGGAATTTTAGCGCTTATTAAGTTGTCTATTTGGTTGGGGCGCAGCTTCTCGTTGAGCCATATTAGGTTGTGCGCATGTGGCAAACCTCGTTTTTGCCACTCAATGGAATACATGTAGCATTGTACGTCTCCAAATATTTTGCCTTTGGTAATATCATTAATTATATTTTGTACTTTTAAATAAAAGATTCTGGCAACTAAATCGTGTCTGTCAGTAGCTTTTTGTCCGGGCATTAGCTCCTCCGTAATTTCCTTCCATGAGGGATTGCAAGTGAAAGTGACAAAAAGATTGGGTCTACCGTAACTCCGTACATAGGCAAATGCATCCTGGGTGTATTCGTGCAGATAGCGGGGGCTGTTGACAAATGAAGACGGAAGAATAACCATTTTACCTAAATCACTGGGGGTTACATTAGCATCACTATTAATAGCATCTTGCAGATGTATGTAATTCTCAACTTGCAGCTTTTTTTTATTTAAAGAGATGTAGCGGAGGCGTTCGCTTTCTACTTTGATATAAATTTCGACCAGAAATTGATGGAAAAGATGTCTGCACTGCGCGAAGAGGTTGAAATCATTCTCTTGCAACATCATGTGATATGCATAAAAATCCATACACAAAAACTTTTTGTTCGGAACAGGCTGTTTTGTTATAGGATTAATGAGTGGAATTTCAAAATGATATCCATCTTGTTACTTGCTATAAATCAACGGATATTGCAGGGCATTATAAAACTTATGAGTGTCTGCTACCCGTGTCAACGTATTGTCATGTGCTCGCAGGACAATGTCTCGTGATGAGAACTGGTCGCCGCTCACTATTGCAGCAATTTCATTAATTAAAGGTGCATTGTAGCACCTCTCATGCTCTCCTCGCGGAGTCCGACCAGCATAGATGACTACCTTAAAATCCTCTTAAGGCAGGTTCTCTAAAGTGTTTTAAAAAGTGTTTATCAAGATGTTGTGTTCATGCAATATTCTTTGAATTTTCAACACAGTGTCTCTTTCAACTCCTTGAATAAATTGGCAGCGGCGGTTTGTTTAAATTTCTTCGTTACAAATGAAATACCAGCTAGAAATTATGCTGTTAATAGAAAGCTGGAAAAAGCGCACCTATTCTATGTTAAACTTGCCCTTGAACAGTAATATTGGCGAAAATCCAGGCATTATTATCTCTCCGTCAACTCCAAAAGATGTCATTTGGAAACATAAGTTGTACTTTCTGATCCTATTTAAAAAGCGCAGTGATTCATCATCATCATACAAAAAGATAGTTTTCAGATTGTCTTCTGGTTCACCAAGTAAAGGAAGGGAAATTTTTCCGCTGTAACAGCACATCCCTGCTGTCTAATCTTTACATTTCAAAGTGCTTCAAAACCGGCACGACTTGTCCATGAGTCCGATAACAATAAGCCTGTGATTCTTATAAACAATTAAGGGATCTTAATGAAATGCTGCGTCATTAAATACAGACCAAGTGTTTCTTTGAAAAACTCGTAGACGTTCCGCTTGGAGTTCTGCGTTTGTGATTCTTCTCGTCTGTGACTGTTCAGGTGTTGTCAGATGCCCTTAAAGCAGCCTGTCATTCTGCTTGTTCTTCCAGTCGTAGTTGGGTCTGAACAGGCGTTTCGGAGGCTCTTAAAAGGGCTTGACGCTCAGCTTGTTCATCTAAATGCAACTGCATTTGTTCACGCATTTCTGAGGCTCTCAAAGCGGCGTGACACTCTGCCCGTTCATCTCGATGAATTTGAGTATAGGCAGTAGTCTCTAATATCCTGAGATGTTCCTGGCATGCGGCCTGAGCAGGCAATTCAGCTGCTCTCAAAGCAGTTCGTCGCTGTGCTTGCTCTTGTCTTCTCAATTCCGCATCTTCTGAAGACTCTTGCAATCGAGCAAATCTTTTCGCTTGTGCTTGGGACAATGCTCTTGAAAGACTTGATTTTTGTTTGCAAGGCATTATTTATTTAACAGACTATAAAAAACTAAACAAAAAAAACAGTTAAAAAAGTAAACAAAAACAAATACCAAACCAACAAATCCGATTCAAAGTGCAAATCAGTATCAAAGGTCAATCCAGTCTAATAAATTAAACAATATTTGAATATTCCTAAACAACAAAACTAAAACGAAAAGCGAATCAAAGGAAACCAAAAGCAAATGCAGTTAATTGAAACTATTAGAACGCCATCTATTGTCAATTTAAAAAAAAACAATTAGTATGTTGTTTATCATAGAATGATTAAAGGAAATTACATATTGAGTAAATTTTTTGAGATATTTTCTCACGATAAAAAGTAGCCTATGTCCTTTCCAGGCCGTCTAACTATCTCTGTGCAAAAAATCACGTCAATCCGTTGCTCCATTGCGACGTGAAAGGACAAACAAACAAACAAACACACTTTTGCATTTATAATATAAGTATAGTAAACTCCTGATTAACTGGGTTAATTGGGACCAGAGAAAACACAAATAAGCGCATTTGTATTAAAAAACCCGGATAATCGAATTTACACATTTTTACTATTAATGGAACAGTGATATTGGCTCTTAAAATCGTGATAAAACACAGTACCTAATATACATTTCAAAGCATACACAAATCATGCACTGTATGTGCAGGATTTAAAGTACTGTACTGTATGTAGTACAGTACACGATACTTTAACTGATGTTTATGTTGCACTGAGTGTAGTGTAATTCACTGCGCATCGAGTATACACAGCTTATAGCCTGCACCGGCGCCAGGGGGGTGGCACGGAGCGATAAGCGGTGCATAGTATGTGTGTCGCTTCCTCAGCGTGCACACAGATCCGTCCTTGAGATGGCAGAGTGAGTTGTAAGTTTAGAATGCAATGCAGTAAAGACAATAACAGGACTTTAAATGAAGCAACCTGTAATTTAAACAATACAGTATACTCCCCATTAAAAAAATAACCCTTACAATACAAATGCAGAACCTAATGTTAACTTTTGTCAAAACAAGGAAAACACATTTTAAAAAAGTTTAATTTCATTCATTTCAAAGTTTGTGACAACTATAATGAATTTTACAAAAATGTAAGCAATCACCTCTATCAATAAGTGTAGGCTGCTTTCTCATTCAGTCTCAATAGGCTGGGTTGAAATTTCTTAGATTTCTATACATCTTTAATTACTAGGAGCTTATTTAAATTTTACTCACACACACACATGCATGCAAGTGTGCGTGTGCACACACACACACACACACACACACGCGTTTAAAAATTCTGAAATGTTAAGTTTTTTGTAAACATTTAAACATTTGATATGAAAAAATTTAAAAAATGTTAAACCGTGCCTTTCTTAAAAAAAGTTTAAATTTTTTTTTTGTTTGGCACCGGAATTGATGTTTTGGTTTATAACACAGTATGCTCAAATTTTTTTATTATTTCTAACTTTTCTGCAATTGTTAAAACTGTCCTTTTACGCTTTGTTCACATGTTGCAAAAATTACACTACTAACAGTGAACAACAACCTTGCCCGAGTGATCAATAAACTTGCAAGACGTGGTGTTGGGGTGGTAACTGAGATGAGTGCGATCAGATACGCGCGTCAACGGGCGGAAATGGATGACTCGCACTTATATCTGTGACAGGCTGACAGTTTAAAGAGATAAACATCAGCTTACATGGTACCACTGCTTGTTAAACGACACAGGATACTTCATCGCCTTACCGCAGAAGTTACAGTAGACTTTGAAAAAAGGCAAAAAGCTGCACGGATAAGTCGAAAACCAGTTAAGCGAAGCATGAATAAACGGAAGTGTACTGTATTTATAATAACACATATGTCTTTATAGACATTTCTATTTTATATGTACATCTCTTGATTTGCTACACATTTCTGAGAATTGTCTCAGCATGGGATATATATGGAGTGCAAATAAAAAATTGGGTGCGTGTACTTATGTATGCACATTAGAAGTTATACTCGTTATACTTATTTTGCGTGACTAAAATAAAATTTTATTACATATGCAAATAATTGATGTCATTAAGAAAAACGATAAAATGACCGAAGAAAGACATTAAATACAATTAATAAAGGTTTGATTAAAGAACATAATTAAATTACCTTCAACCTGCCATAAGAAGTATAACTTAAAAAATAATGCTTACAAAAAATTAACCTCAAATACCTAAACACTTTCAAAATATTATTATACAATTTTTGTCACGTACAAATGTGTCACTGTAATATGTAAGTAAAATTTATTAATAATATATATATATATATATATATATATATATTGACAATGAATTACTAATATAAATGAAATGTTTTTCAATTTTCTTAATACATAAACTGATTTTCTGTCTGTTTTAAATATAACCACGTGCTAGGTTCTGTACCTTGCATTTGTATATAGCTGGGTAATATGTGCATGCTTGTTGGGTCATACCCCTACCACGTTCACCATCGTGCACGTGCAACTATATGTGCATGTGCATTGGGTCATAACCCTACCATGTTCACTGTCAAATTTCGTTACACTGTGCGCGTGCAACTTCCGTTGCACACTAAACGTTTACCCTCAACGCGCCAAAAGAAGTATAACTTCAAAAATAAGTAAATAAATATATAAAAATGTTGTATTAGTTGTTTGAACACTGTGCTTAGGAGGGGTATTCTATAGGAGTTATAATTAATTCATTTTTCCCTACCTTGACAATGGTGTGGCCACCTGCCATCCATACTTTATGTAACCATACTTGACTATGGCAGCCTGCACCGCTCTGAATCTTTCAGGAGTGAAATCTACACAAATCATTGGGCTAGAGCCCACTAACATTCACTTGCACATAAATCCACATTTCTGACATAAAGAACAAATTTTACTATTATCGTTCTTCACTTTGCTTCTTTGGTTTTACTGATGTGATGTCTCCTGTCACTATTAGTTGACATGGGATACAGTAGTCCTGATTTCCTACTGAAGACTGAGACCACCAAATTGTCAGTGTTATCCTTTCCACATTCTGGCATGTCAAATATTGATATTCTAATATGGTGCTGGTATTGCTTGCTCAAGCTTAAGAGTAGCCAGTGCGAGCATACTACTTATTTTGTTCAGTTCTTTGTTTTATTAATGTCCTTTTATAGTTTTCTGGTTTCTGCCTTGTCAAGTCTAGCTTAATTTTCAGCTCCTCCACAATAGCAGATGTGAAAGATGCTATAATGTTCTTAACCATACTTTTGGAATGCAAAATTTTTGTGACTAGTTCATCCACTACACTTTGAAGCTTATGTAGAATTTCAACCTGTCATCTTGTCATTTTCAGTATGCTCTGCTTAAACCTCTAAAAACTTCCAATGCTGTGAAAAATGGCTGTTTTTAATAAATTAAGTCTCTTGAAAGTGCTGCAAGATCTATTGTTTTACTTGGATGTCTGTTAAAATGATACTACAGTTTACACCTTCTGACAGGTTTCATGAATACTAGTTGAAAAGTTTAAGCTAATATTACATAATAGATATTCAAAATTACTTTAAGTGTGAATAAAGTAAAAGCAAATTAAGGTATTTACATAATGTATTAAGGAATGTCTTAAGATTAAAAATAATAACTAAATGTACAATTTTTATTCTTGTGTTTAAGAAGTTTTTGTTATAGTTAAAAAAATTAATGTTTTTTTCATGAATGTATGTAAAAAAAAATTCAGTCAATATATGTAGTTTTATTATTGTTTCAATAGTCAATTTTTTGTCTTGTATGCATATATAATAGTAATGGTAATTTATGAATTTACATAAAAATAATACTGCTACAGTACAAATTTTCGTTCAAATCGGTCACATAAGGTAATGAAATGTTATATTACATCAATATTAATGTTTTTTATTTAATTTTATGAATTTTCAATACTTTTTGTAATTATATTTTTAATGGCCTATATCTGTGTGCTTTGCTAGAACCAGCATTGGAGGTTCAGGCTAAATTTAATTTTAGAAAGACAATGGAAATTTATCTTAAATGCTTGTTTGTCTAAATGACTGGTCTCCCAGGTACTTGTTTGGCCACAAGCCTGTTCAGCAAAGTGCACATGTGTGATTTAAGATAAATTTTTGGGGAAGTACCTTTTTGGTTAAAAGTTTTTTTTGGCTAAATGACTTTTTGGCTAAATTATGCACCATATTAAGAAAATTATGCGGTTGTTGCTTGGTTAAAACTTGTTTGGAATATTTGCATTAGACAGAAAAATATGAAATTTTCTAACACATTTAAAACAATGTGTATTCATACATATGTTACAGGTGGAATTCACTTTAAGGCATAATAGATTTTTTTTTTTCCTTTTTTCTAATTTGTTATGCGATTTTATAACCAGTAGAAGAAAAATGAAAATATGCATGGCTTAATCATCTGAGTATGTAAACGAAATCTAGCTGTCACTATGTTTAGTGTAGCCAGAGCTTTTAGGAAAATGTGTTTGTAGGCGTTTTTTTACACTAACTAGCTACAATACTAAATCTCAATTCTAATTTGCACTATTAAGAAAATTATTGGAGCTAACACATTTCATCATGTTATCACTATACATATATAGATTAAATTGTAAACAAGATTTCACTGTTCACTACATCACGGATTTGGAGGTGTTTTCTTAAGAATGCTGATGTTTTTTAGATTTACAGGCAATTACAGGAGTGCAACACATTTGTAAGGTGGATGTATGCATTCAGTTACTGTACAGTTTTGCAACCATTAGTTGTACTGAACCATTCGCTGTATAATAAACACAATATTTTTTCTGGGGTTTTTCTTTTATTATTTACTTGAAAATATTTATGGCCTCTAGTTTGATTTTATTTATTAGGCACATCATTTATTCAGTAGGCACTTCCATTATATCACAAGATGAGAAAATTAGTGCAAATTGTGTGCTGTAGTGAATTATTTTTCAAGAATGAGAACACACATAAGTCCAAGTTTTTTTTTATATGTTCTACTAGGGCAGTAATATCACTGTGCTTAAATTCTTTTTCATTATTATTTTTTATGAGTATAGGTAAAATTTTATGCAAATCCATTGTTCTGTTGAGTATTTAAAAAATAGATACAGTATTTCCCAGTAGGATGTGATGAATTTGAATTGTGTGCCATTGGAGAATGTGAGAGACCTATTGGGGAACAAATGCATTATGGGAAGCAGCTAATTTTACAGTTTAGCATTTCATTTTCAACATGTCAAATTAATTGGTGGAGCATCATATCTTTACTGTACCACACACACAACTTGGGAGTTAGTGGCAATAATGTGTGAATTTCACAGTTTGGAGACATCAACTAGTCAGCTATGTCTCACGACCCAACAGCACCAGACTTTTTTGTTTGGGGATATTTGAAGTCAAAAGTCCATGCTACTGAACCCTACAACATCCAACAGCCGAAGCAATGGATTGTTGCTGAAACAAGGGAAATGAACCTATACTTTACTGGAGCACATCATGGGTTATTTTGTGTACAGAATATAAGAATGTGTTTGATGCCAGGGTAACCACTCATATGATGGCATTTAAAAAAAAGTCATCTGTATACTACATTATAAGTAATTAGCTGTCTATTATAGTATTACTTTTGTTTTTTATGCTACCTAATGTCTTGCTACACAGGTTTGAAAACAGTCTCATCCTACTGGGACACCATTTATAATTACACATTTACAGAGTTGTAAATATGCACTCTGTTATTACATTAGCAATTTCACTAAAATTGCTAATGAAATACCAGCAGGTTGATTATTTTTATATAAATAGAGCCAGTGTTCATATTAAACATTTCTTGTTTGTTATATGTATAACATATTACATACATTGTTATTAAGTTCAGACAAAATATTTTCTAGGCTGATATGAATCTAACAGAAGAAAAGAAGGAACCTTTAAGGATTGTATCGATAGATAACAAGAAGATGATGCTGACGAACCATTACAAAGGTTCTTCCATGCAGGTGAGACAATATTTTAATACATAGCATTTATAGTTAATTGACTATTTTTTAAATTAACCTTCAGAAATAATCCTTGACAGTAACTGAAAATATTTTACTTGACACATACTCTGGCATACTCCCAGTAAAGTAGTACGCAGAACTGTAGGAAAAGTGATTCTGTGTCTCAACATATTATTAAAGTAATTTTTAAATTTATTGATAATGAATTAGAATTCACTAAATTTAGCATGTGTCTTGTTTTATGTATGTAACAGTAGGAATTATATGAGTAGCACATTTACATTGCTAACAAGTTGACAGTTATACTTGGAGCAAAGTATGAATAAAATCCTTGACAGATTAAATGGGCATAAAAGTAAATTTCAAGTAGGGCTTCCAAATTGTAATAAGCCTATAATTTTTTATACCATCAGTCACATACATTCAGTAAGCTGGTACATGTGCACACTCAACATAAGTAACTAACAAAATAAGTGCAGTTGATAACATAAATTATACAAAACACAAAATAAGTGTTTAGAAGCAATTTACAAAGTTTAAGGAAGATTAAATAACGTGCTAGTTTAATATTGTGGATATTTTCTTTAATCACCCCTGGCAAATCGAGGGTCACTGTGAGTCTCTAGACCACACCAAAAAATACGTTGTAGGGAATGTGTATCAAATTTGAAAAACATTATTATTGGTATATTAAATTTACAATAAAGGAATATATAATTTATAAACATTAAAAGTAATAAAGTATATTTAAACCTCGCAACTTAACTAATGATTACATTAGTAGAGACCCGAGAATTTCTTGAGTAGCATGTCCTAAAATTCTTGAGTAAGAGAGGCAAAAATTCTTGAGTAAAATGCAGATTTGTTTAGTGCCAATAATACGTATTTTAGACAGAAAAATGGCGCATTGAAATTAAAAAAAATTACAACAAAACTAAGTACACAAACATATTTTATACTTTTAAAAATCTCATAAAAACCTAACTTAAGAAACTGACTAGACATTTCTACAGGTTTTAGATGTTAGCATTTTTTTTTGTGGTAAAACCCTGCAATAAGTAGTTTCAAATATAATGCTCAGCATTCTAATGTGTATACATCTCACTTGTAGGGCCTAAGAAAAAAAAATTTTTTAAAGGTGTTCCTAGAGATCTTTTGAAATAAGTTTCTAACGAGAAAATTACGATTTCAAGAAATGTCCTAATTTTCCTTTGTATGCATAGGAAGAGAGAAGTTCACGATTGGTCAGACTCATATTTGTCCTCCTGTTTGTATGAACACAAGAAAATTGCGAGAAGAATCGCTCACAGTCCACATTTGACACTGGCATCCAAATAGCTGTTAGGGCTCCCACCACAAAGGCCTTGTGGTCATCTTGCATGCATTTAAGTGCTTCCAAGATATTTATATTAGTATGTGTCTTCATTTTCTCTTTGAGCTCTGTGTACGCATGTACACCCTCAGCAAGTTGTAAGTCTTGCAGAGATGGAATTCTTGAAAATAGAACTTGAAGTCTGGTGCTTCTAACTTCCTGGGTTAGAATGTTTTGCTTGTGAAGCAAGTTCGTGACTGGTTCCAAGAACTTGCGAGCAGGATCCTCTGCCATAAGCTTGTCCAGCTTCATGGACATATGCTGCACTGTGTTCTTGAGCAGCTCACTGGTTTTACCTTTGTGCAGAGACTTCAGTTTGTTCATTCCATTCTTCACTTCATCACTGAAGACCCCTTCACCAAAGACATATAATCTTCGTTTCAAAAACTGAAGTTTGGGATATACTTAGGATGTAATAGGCATGGAATTAGTCTCCAAATTCACCAAAAAGGGCTTAATGTGTGAACTCTGATTTGACGAACAAAGATTGGACATGCAACATACTGAGCTCCTCTTCACCGAGGCTCTGAAGATGTGATGACCCATTGTTGAAATTGTTCTTCCTTGCCGCCTCAAACTCCAAAAAACTAAACAAGATTGCCCAGTTGTCAGCAAGCCATTCAACTGATGTCAACCACGAGTTCCACTGGGTTGCAACAGGGATGGGAAAAAAACCTGCCTTGCAGCCTTCCTGTTGCAAAAAAAGCTGAAAAGCATGACGTTTCTTTCTTGCATTAAAAAATATCTGCTTCACAGATACCACCAGTTGGTTCAAATTGGACAGACTGTTTTTGACCAAAACACATAGGAGATTCACTTTATGTGTCCAGCATTGCACTTGCACAACTCCATTAGGCAACAGGATTAAAAGGCCATTAAAACAAGATTTCATATATGAAGCTGAATCACTGACAAATGCAACCACTTGGTCATATCCTACTTCCATATCTTGCAATGCATCAGAAATTGCTTGTGCACAGGTTCTACCATTTACTCCTTCCAATGAAGTCACTGCAGCCACATACTATTGCTGAGAGTAGGTAGGCTCCACTGTAGACAGCAATACAACATAAATTGCTCTTCCTAACTTGTCTGTAGTTTCGTCTGACATTATAGCAATTTTTTAAAATTTTAGTGCAGCAACCACTTCCTCCTTCCTTAACTTGGCCAAATGTGGTAAATAACCCCAATGAAGGGCATCACTGTTAGGCAAGTCCCTGCCACCAACTACGTGCTTGCACACCCAGTTCCTGAATGCTGGATGGTCTGCTTTCTCCAATGGTATGTTTGCAGATACCATCATCTCAACTGTAGATGTTATAAAGTCAATTTTAGCAAACCTAAAAAAATTAGAGAAAATTAATATCAAAAGACTATTATTCTGCAGAAATGCCTAAACTCTTAACATAATTTACTCAAATTACAGATTAACTGGAGGACACATGCCTGCAAATATTTCTAGATTGCTAACCGACAGTAATATCCCTTTGGAATATTTTAATTCCCTAGTAAATCGGGGTAACAAGAAATTTTTTTTCATCATTATTATTAGTTGCATAAAAAATCAAATTGATTATATATATTTTATTCCTGTAAGTATCTTAACAATGTATGCACACAGAAAAAAGATGAATAATCATTTGTGTGGTTCCTTTGGTATCTATACGAGGAGGTGAAATACAGCAATAATAAAACTAACTTCAATCTAGCGGTACAGTTGACTCCCTATCTACCGTTTTTCAGGGGACTGGCAAAAAATTTACATACATGCAGGATTTCAGTAGATGAGGGTTCTGACATGTACATCAATAAAATACTATTTCTGACTTTATTGTACTTCATTTTGAGTATAATGAGAGCTGTACATTATCTGTGAACAAAATTTAGCTAATAAATACTATAAAAATGGGATTTAAAAAAAGTATTACTGTGTAAATAATACATTAAAAAAACACCTCAACTCATTTAAAAAAAGGATATATCATCTCAATATACAGGTTATAATTGATTGTAATCCGACACCAAATGCAAGGTAAATTTTGAATGTCCCGCACGCACTCAATCAACTGAGAGTGTGTCGAGAGATTATCGATCAAGCCGTGTGTTCATGGCAGTCAGTTGGTTGATGTAATGCGGGGGGGAGGGGGGAAAGAATGTACTCTTCCGCTTCGCAAAATGTTGGTCACACTTTGCGGCAAATGTCTGTCTTTTAAAGTAATTAATTATATTTCACAGCAAAAAATGTTATAATTTTGAGACAGAAAAGAATAAATAAGGCGATTAAAATTTATTTATTCAGTCTTTTAATAATTACTCATTAAAAATCACGCCTTCTGATTTTCCGTGTTGCGGGTTACATTGCACTCAGGCTCAGTGCTTACGTATTATTAGATCACAAAAGATGTCGAATAGGCATACCTATTTATTCAAAAGATGCGTGTCTATTGAAATAAATTAATATAAATCCTCCAATTTCTCCGCACAAAGTTACTGAAAATTAACTTTACGCTTGGTAATACAAGTCGCTCAATGTTCAAACAATTTTTGGCGACAAGGGGAGGTCAAGTATATGCTTCTAGGCATATAATTTTATTTGCAAAGATGCTGTCCATTGAGTTAAATTAATATTATTTTAAAAAATCATATTGATTTTATGCCAGATACAATTAAACGCCAAACTTTACGGTAAAAAAATGACCTTTAATCGCAAAAGAAAACATCTTTGCAAATAATAATTCCTTGTTAAAATTTATTGTGTAACATTTTCAGGTGAAACCATTTCCTTTGATTTACAAGTGATTATAGGTGCAACTATTTTGAGCAACGGATAATCTTGATAAAATTTCTACGTTCTCCAGTAGCACTAGTTTATTTGCTCGGCGACCGGCGTGTGGAGGCAAGCACGCACGACAGAGAGAGAGGACGTGCTTTTTCTTTTGCTAGGCAAAAGGGTGGAAGGTGCATGGCTGAGAGAAAGAAAGAGAAAGAGAGAGGATGCTAGGTCACCACGCTGGTTGCTAGGTAACCACTTCCCCTCTCGTGAAACATGTATGGGGAGGTAGCAAGCGAGACGTGTTGGGAAGACAGGCAACGCGCCGCAAAGCAGTTACTAGATGTTTGCATAAACAACCAGCTTAAAAACGATTATTGCGGGAAATCTTAGATGACGGGGCCGAAATATACTTTGATCGACACAACATCCAATAAACAATACGAGCGGGTAGCTTTATCATTATTAACAGGATTTTTTGCCAGGACCACTGAAAATTAACTGTGGATACGGTTTATCAGTACATGCGTTGTCGGTACAACTGTATTTATTGCTGTTTGTTAACAAAATTTTGTGCGAATTTGTTTGGGTCAGAATAAATAATTTTTAAACTGATTCCACTGTGAGTGCAATTATAAAACTGATTTCATACTACTTTAGAAGCAGCAGCTTTCTGAATTAAAAAGGCAAAGGGTTAATTTTTCTGGTTACATANGGGGGGAACTAAAATGGGTCAAGGTGGAAATTAAAAACCACCCGTTTCACAAACAAGCTGTTTATACAATCATGGGATAGGATGTGATTTTTGAGATTGACTAGGCAAAGACGGTGGATGTATTACAAGAATAAAGCATCAAATAGTCTATTATGGCGGCAAAAACTTGCGTTGGACCACAAAGGAGAAGGGAACAATGTCACATTACTAACATGAACTTGGCAGGATAAGTTCTGCAGATGATGTGAAAGAAAATTAAAATTTACAAGAGGTGGGTTACCCTGAACAAAAAAAAAACTAAGTATTTCCTCTTCATTTTTATTGCTGGCTTTTGTTTCTGAAATACGAAAAACTTCTGAAATGGGCAAGCAGCCATCGTTAGTTGAAATTACATGAAATGGCCCAAATATCATAACCATTATATGACTGGAGTTATTCAAGGTTGCTACAAAATATCAAGACCAAATTTCCCTGACTTTTCCAGGATTTCCAGCCAACAATAAAGAAATCTACATTATTTTCTTGCAATTCAATAAAACAAATTCCATGGAAAAACTTTATAAAATGTTATTGAAATTAAATTTATGGAATTTGCCATTTCTGATCATTATCCACTCTACAAAGAGTATAACTGTTTACCTGCAAGTTTATTTCTAACATAAGGCAAATTATTTTTCAGTGCCCATCAGTTTTCAGACGAATTTCTTGGACACCTACTGAAAATGTTTCGCTGTATAAAAAAAAAACATTATTTTTTATTACAGACTTGAGTTTTCAAAATCTGTCACCTGTTTTCTTGACTTCCCACGGATTTCCTACATAATTTCGAATTTCCTGACTCTTCCAGGTTTTCCAAGTTTTCTAATCTTGTAGCAACCTTGCTATTAATACTTACTAGGCACATTCAAAAATCCAGATGTAAATCTGATTCTACAGGATGAATATAAAAGAATACTCCAACTTTGAAAATCTATAATATCAAAACCAAACGACCTACAATATTGATTGACCAATCAAATGAACCATGGAACCGTGAAGTTTGTTTACCATACATTCATAAATGTTCAATGTGACCACCATGAGCAACCCGAACAACATCTACGCGATAATCAAACTCGTTCCACGCTCGTCAGCATGTCCGGTGTTACGGTTTGGATGGCATTATATAGAGCACTTTTAAGAAACTGATCAAATTTTTTTCAGCTTTCCCTACCTTTATAATAGCTCCATTAATGACTGAACAAAGTGTGGCCTGAAAAAGGCCAGAAAAGGACATGGTTTCACTTGTAAAAAAGTATAGTTGGAATTACAATTATTTTTCAGTTACTGTCTCCAGTTTCATACTTTTTTTTTTTTTTTTTTCCTAAATAGGTAATTTCGGCTCGTTCGATACCATTTTTTTTAAATAAACCATACCTCTCACTAAATCTAAACAACAAACAGTTTTTCAAGAAAGAAACTGTGTTCTATTAACTAGGCACTCAGAGAAACACTCATTGTTGAAGTAAAAACATGTGCCAACAGAACCAGAAATATTAATTTATAAGGTACAAAATTTTAAAATTTAAGTACATGGGTGGTGACAGCTAGAAACCTTACCACATACACTGAAGAGCCAAAAAATATGGTACACCTGCCTAATATCATGTAAGGCCCCTGCAAGCACGCAGAAATGCCGCAAGACGATGTGGCATGGACTCGACTAATGTCTGAAGGTATGCAGGAGGCAATTCACACAATGAATCCTGCAGGGCAGTCTACAAATCCATAGGAGTGCGAGGCGGTGGAGATCTCTTCTGAACAGCACGTTGCAAGGCATCTCAGATATGCTCAATAATGTTCATGTCTGGTGATTTAGGTGGCCAATGGAAGTGTCTAAAGTCAGAAGTGTGTTCCTGGAGCCACTCAGTAGCAACTCTCGACGTGTGGTGTGTCACATTGTCCTGCTGGAATTGTCCACGTCCGTCGGAATGCACAATGGACATGAATGGGTGCATGTGATTGGACAGGATGCTTACGTATATGTCGGCCTGTCACAGTCGTATCTAGACATATCAGGGGTCCCATTTCATGCCAACTGCACACGCCCCATACCATGACAGAGCATCCAACAGCTTGAACAGTCCCCTGTTGACATGTAGGGTCCATGGATTCATGAGGATGTCTCCATCCGCCTGATACAATTGGAAACGAGACTCGTCAGACCAGGCAACGTGTTTCCAGTCATCAACAGTCCAATGGCCGTGTTGGCGGGCCCAGGCGAGGCCTAAAGCTTTGTGTCATGCAATCAACAACGGTACACGAGTGGGCCTTCGGCTCTGAAAGCCCAATCAATGATGGTCCGTTGAATAGTTCGCACACTGGCACTTGTTGATGCCCCAGCATTGAAATCTGCGCCAATTTGAGAAAGGGTTGCATGTCTGTCACATTTAATGATTCTCGTCAGTCGTCTTTTGTGCTGTTCGGTCACAATATTTTTCCAGCTGCAGCGATGTTGAAGATTTGATGTTTTACCGGATTCCCGATATTCACGGTACACTTGTGAAATCGTCTTACGCGAAAATCCAAATTGTATCGCTACCTTGGAGATGCTATGTCCCATCTCTTATGCGCAGACTATGACACCACGTTCAAACTCACTTAAATCATGATAACCTGCCATTGTAGCAGCAGTAACCAATCTAGCAACTTTGCCAGACGCTTCTTTTCGTATATAGGCGCTGCCGACCGCATCACGTTACTCTGATTGGTTCCATACCTCTGTTATTTGCATACGCATGCCTATACCAGTTTTTTTGGCTCTCCAGTGAATAATAAATATTTTTGCAGAAGAAAATCAATAAGATTAAAAATTGTGGAGGTAAGTTTATTAATATGTTCAGCATCAGTACTTAGTTGCAAAATGACCCCTTTTTTCCTTGGATATCGCTTACACCAAGTGATCTGTAATTACTGTTTGACAAGTTTTTTGAATTCTTAAAAAATATATATTGTTAACAGTTTTTACCTTGAAAACAAAACAAAAATTACAAATTAAAAAATGACATTTTTTCCAGGGGAACGTTTTGTTTTATTTATTATTCGATTAGGGTTTTTTTAAATTTAATATTTGCCTCAAGCTGTTTTATTCCAATTTATTATTTATATTGTTTGTTTGTTTCTGTTGTGTGTGATTTTGTGTGCGTGTGCCTAGAAGAAGAGAGGATGTTGTGAGTTTACCGTGTTAGACTTGAAATGGGGTGGCTCCTTGCATCAAAGTATTTGGGGTTGCCAGGCACCCTGATTTTGCCAGTTACTGTCTGTTGGTTCACACAGTTCAAAATACACATAAACCTTGAAAAGTAAAAATAAATATTCAATTGGCCTTTCCTTTAATTATAAATGCACCAAAATGGACTGATTTAAAATTTTAAACTTGATTTAAAGTTGAAAACCAAATTATTCCTTTGTTTCCACTTTTACCAATAATTATATATAAAGATATGTGCACCACAAAAAATACTCTTAGATATGACATCTGGATAACGATGTTTAAAACTATAGTACAAAAAAAATTCCAAATACTACCTGCATGGTGGCTAGCAGTATCCTTATTACAAATTCCATGGCATTTCCCAGACTTTTCAATGTGTCCTGTTATTATTCCCTGAACAAAATACACAGCAAAAATTAAAATTTCACTACTGGACTATGAAAACTGAAAATAGTGCACCATGAAGAAACCATGTGACAACTACAAAACAAAGTAAATAGTGAGAGTATGAGCTGGTATGCACATGATCCCATTTTGGTGTGTTTGCATTTGACAGCACACCCAGAAGTGGTGCTGCAAGCACCGACCCGCAATCATAAATTACATGTTGTAAAAGCTACATTACTACATGAAACACCAGGTGACACCAAGCAAACACACAGAGTGAATAAGAATGTTGGGAAGAGAGAAAAGACGTTGCTTCATACAAATGACAGGGGTGAAAATCGCATGGTAGTTGTATTGCTAGCCCACCGTGTGAACCATTTGGATCATACAGTCCCATGTTGTTGGGAGCAGTGGATACGTGAAGACACCCATATACGGAAGACCAACCCATGACAGACGAAGTCAACCACCAGTTGAGAGGATCGACAGATCATGCGCCAGGCATAGAGGGATCCCTTGGCAACCCGATTCATGATGTTTGCTAATGTTGGGGCACCTGTGTGCTCGTGAACCATTTCCTGACATCTTGCAGAGGTGAGTCTGCGATCTCAGCACCCATTATGTGTGCTGCTGTTAACTCTGCAACAGCGGTGGCTCCATCTGCAGTTATACCAGGCCCAAGTGATGTGGAATGCCACAGACTGGTGATTTGTGGTGTTTAGTGATGTGTACCACTTCATTATGGGGGCTGATGATCATTATGCCTAGGTGTGGAGGGCCCCTGGTGAATGCCACAATCCCAACCTTGCTATCAAGCAGCACACTTCCCCCGCAGCAGGTATTATGGTATGGGGAGCCATAGCCTACAATAGTCAATCCACTCTCATTGTGTTACATGGGACATTGATGGGCCAACAGTATGTGGATGAGATTGTATGCCCCCTTCTGCTACTGTTTATGGCCGAGACTCAAGGTGCGATATTCCAGCAGGATAAAGCCCACCTGCACACAGCACAGGTTGTTCAGGACTGCCTCTGTCACGTCCAAACACTACCATGGTTTGCCCACTCCCCTTACATGTGACCAATGGAACATGTTTATGGACCAGTTGAAATGCCAGCTGCTGCCAGACGACGTAACACAGATCCACATGCAATTGTCCTGCTTCTCTGTTTTTGTGATCATATGTATTATTCATTTGTATAACTACATCTATAAGTTTCAGTACCATCTGATGCATTCTTCTGTGTGCACTATTTTTATTGTCTGGCAGTGTAATTTTGCGTTACTTCTTCAAAAATTATCCTTTTTATAAGTAACACAAACATAGTGTTTCCTTATGGATGCTTTTCTGTGCAATACAAATATTTATAAAATACTGTAAAAAGAAAGATGTACAAAAGATGGCGTGACAAAAAGATGAGACAGAGGTGGAATACTAGCTATCTCAGGGCCAGAAACAATGTTACAATACAAAGACAATACATTATACAATGAAGCATTTCACTGAGAACTACAAATGTTCAAATTATTATTTAAGTTAATATTTTATTTCCAAAATTTTAATTTTGCACCTAAATCATATTTTTTTCTAAGTCAACACGTGTTGTATCACAAAGAAAAAAGTTTTAGTCCAGAAAATATGTATCATAATTGTTAGGATTTCACAGAAAGTAACAAAATTTTCCGCTAAGATTGAAATGTTTCCTACCTAGATGGAATAAACCAAGATAATGCATATTACAATTCTTAAACTGGTATGTAGTAGACGTGCTAAAAGTCCATCATGATAATGTTCTTGAGATTATTTATTTTGTAACCTCACATGAAACACACAGTAATAATGGCTTGTACATGCATATCTTTAAGCATCTGATGTAGTTACTTTTTATACAATATACTTTGATATTGAGTCCATGTTGGCACAGCAGATAGAGCGTTCGCTTCACACTTTCCTCACCCTTGCTATGAGGTGCTGCTCCATACTCACCTAGCTTCACCCTCATCTGCTTCAATACCTCAATGTTAAGAGCTGTTAAAACCATAATTACAATTTATGTTATAAAACTTCCAACTAGATTCTGCCGCATATTCATTGATAAAAACGCTCTTGTCCATTTCTATTTGGAGCAGCGATGAAATGTAGAGTCAGGGAAAACTGGAAATTCCCAAGAAAATGCACCAACCAGTAGCATCACCCGGCACGATTCCCATGTGCAAAAATCAGGGCGTGACCCTGCCAGGAATTGAACCCAGTTTGCCTTGGTGGAAGGCAAGTAGTCTGACTACTACACAAAGCACATAAGTAATTCATTTTTTTTTCATTAGTGTTACAAATTCTGATGGTTGTCTATTAACTGTTTTTTTACTATATTTTAAACTAAACTGAACTGTTGTTTAGAAAAAATGGTTTTGTACAACTTTATCAAATAGATAAGTTTATTCAGATGATAATCTTGCTATTGCTGCATTGTTGGAAACTGTTGCATGTTGTGATTTAGAGAAAATGGATATGTTTAGTCTGTTTTACCATCAATTGAGAGATGCAATTTTCACATGGCTAGCACTTATTGAACTTAAAGCACTAATTGAACCCAATTAGCCCACAAAAGCTAATTGGGTTCAATTCTTGGTATAGTTGCACCTGAATTCCGCATATGGGAAACATTTCTGGCGTTGGTTCTGTCTGATTTTTCGTGCGTGCGTGTGTGTGNGGGGTGGTGTGTGGGGTGGGGTGGTGTGTTGTGTGTGTGTGTGGTGTGGTGTGTGTGGGTGCGCACGCGCGTCTCTTTTGAACACAGGCTAGACTTAAAATACATGTATATTTAATTTAAATTTCAGCTGAATCAATTTATTAAAGATGCCTAAGAGAACTCTGGATCAATTACAATTCGGCAAAGAAACTATACAAAATCTCATGTTACCTGGTTTGGGGTAAAATTGACTACTTACTGGGTCAGTGGCCAAGAAATAAATAGCTGAGTTAGAGTGGGGATTCTATCTTACAGGTTGTAATTGGCAGTGCGGCTCGTTAAGCCATATTTATAATATTGCAGCCTCACAGTTTTGCCGCTATATTTGTAATGGTTCACGTCAAGGTATTGACGGCTGAAAATTACCACTCGGTTAGCTCAGTTGGTAGTAACATGAAACTTGAAAGGCACCAATAAATATAAATAAAGTCCAATGTTTGTTTATTACTCTGTACTTTTATTGATAATTCCAATGAAACCATTCACATACATTCGTCAGGTATGCAGAGTACAAACCGGTTTACAGGCAAACCAACAGAGAGCAGCGCCACAGTCGTTTAATTATTCATTTACTTCTCGAGAACTTGCCTTGCAAGAAAATACAAAGCCAGCAACCTCCCACACTGGCGGAGAAATAAACTAGCAAGTTCCCGTTTGCCGGTGTGGGGGTTATTCACTATGCCCGATGCGGTCTTGGCGAGTACTGGTTATCGACTGACCGTTGTTACCTCTCTTTTCGGTGATAGTCACACAGAGTATTTATGCTGCGGGCCTATCATCTCCCCTCTCCACAGATAAGAGCATGGCTGCCGGCCCATCCGAACTGCATCATCATCTGTAAAAAATAATCAAATCTTCTAGAAATAAAAACTGTCAACCTACAGTTCGGAAAGCTTCTGCCCCCATAGCCATCCAAACTGCATCATAGGTAAAAGATAATCGAAACCTTCTAGAACACAAACTGATGACGCAGTTTGGAAAAGCTTCTATCTCTAATGCTAACATGTAACAAAAACTACAACTTTCGAAACGGCGAACGGATGCCCAATAAACGAACTACCACGGCTTTAATTTCAAACCCGATAACAATTTTACGACACCTGGCAAAGCGAAAGAAAATAAACCACGTATCCCGAACCTGTAGGTTTTTAATGTCTATAGGAATGATACATGGCCGGTGCAATCTCCTATTTCCTCAATTGCATGAATGATAAAGTTACTGGAGTATACTGTATGGAAATAAATGTTCTATTCTTTATAAATAACAGAACTTAAAATAAATTTTTTTAAATCCACACGGTACTATATTATATTTTTTTCCAATTTGTTACCAACTGAAGTAATGTGTAGGATGACTATAACTGGCCAAACACACACTCAGAATACCGAGATTTGAAAACTGTCCCAACAGATTATGATTATATGTGATTCATAGTGAAAACACCTTATATTAATGCATATGACTTAGATATTTCAAGTCTAATAATGATAATTAATTTTGAAAAAATTAGTTAAAAGCCACACTGATGGTAATAAAGTTGCCTAAAAAATGTTCATAGTTCTATATGTATAGACACGCACTGTAAATAAGTACATAAATTGGAGTAGACAAAGTATCTTTGGTTTTTCAATGCACCAGCAACTATTTCTTTTATTCGCTTTGTAAAAAGCCAGTATTATTTTACATTGCTTGCTTCATTTGTGAATTTTGCTGGGATATTGACCTTTGCCCATCTTTAAATGAATTTCCTAATGACACTAGCAGAATTTTCTATAACATCACTCGACAGCTCAACACACACATGCCTATCAACTTCAAAACATCACTGACAGCCGAAAACTTGAGGATTTGTGTGGCCACGTATAGTTGCTAGAATGTTCACCAGGAGCACCTGCGACGAGCCACTTCATACTGACATCAGGTTCGCCAGGCGACAGCGTATTAGTATTTTGAGAACAACAAACAATCTGCGAACTTACAGACTTCAACAAAGATTTTGTTTAAATAAGATAAAATTACACAGGCATTGGAACTATAATGACATATTACAGTGGATTACCTAATTTTTTACACACTTCAGAATGGAATGGTAATTTTCGCCACTGAACATGCATAAGAGTAATATATTTTTTAAACGACGTTAACTGTAACCAAATGTAGTTTTTTCATTTAGGGGAAAGTGGGGGAAATACGAACACCTAAAGGAAAACGTAAATAAAACAATGGAATTTGATCACAGAGTTTCGTTATTGTTTAATTATAAAGTGTACTTATCTGTCTAACGAATTCACTAATCAACATTTATATTTGTTTAATAAATTGCAACATTATGAAAGAAAAACAAAACCCTTAGTGTTCGGTTTTACCCGACATTAGTCGGGTAAATACGAACACCAAGTGGGGTAATTACGAACTAATATTATTAACGACAGAGATCACATTTAAAACTCACGATGTTGACTGTCCGTCAGTACAACTCTCGTGAGCCCAATTTTTTGCACACGTAGCACATAATCCAGTCTTCAGCGGGGGATCTATATATTTATCTCTACAAAATATACAAAAGTAGTCTTCATTTTCCTTTTCGCCCTTCTCTTTGTTTGAAGGTTTCTTCTTACTATATTTCAGTCTTTTTATTTGGGTTTCTTTTTTTGGCATTTTTTCGGTTTTTTCTTTATTTATTCTGCTTTAGCTTTTTTTCTGTTTTCCTTTTCCTCTAACTGATCTTTCATGGATGGGCTTGTAAGAATAGTAGATTTTTTCTTCCTAATATTGCGTTTTGATATTTTTGGAGACATAATAGGCAATTCAACGATCTCT
>NQII01000707.1:95525-120977 GCA_002778355.1 Clitarchus hookeri
TGAAACAATAATAAAAAAAGGTTATGAAAAAAAGGTTAGGGGTAATGCCGAACGTTCGCGATTGCCCGACACGGAGAGTTCGCATTTACCCCGCGGGATCGAAAATAATAAAATGGCACAAAACAAATTAGGTTATATTTCTTTTGCCAACTGCGTCATTGTCATTTAGCTGATTAATATGTGATTATTCCACAATGTGAAAGCTAAATTACTATTGTAGATAAAAATAAAGCTACACCTACTTGAATTTACCAAACAATTACATCATAAACATACAAAATATTGATAATTGCATACCTTGATAAGTACGTGCATCCACGTCTCCCGTGTTGTTGACTGGCACTAGTGGTGGCGTGATCTCTGAAACGGCGGCAAGTAAAATGTGGCTATCTCTTTCTAACATATTAGAACCATTGAATTCGGCATTACCCCGCGTTCGCGTTTCCCCCACTCTCCCCTACTTGAGGATAGATTCCAAAACACTTTTATTTTTACCCTAAATCTATTGGGCCAAAAAAATTGTTTATATAATTTTATTTAGTTTCAAATTATGGAGTAAACATTTTTTGCTTTAATAAATAAATAAATACTAAACCTATTTTAATGATTAAATTTTTTTTTTTAAAATTAACATCATTATCTGAAAGTTTTTAAAGCTTAAATTAAAAACTCTTACTTTCACTTGACCAGCCTTAATTGGGTAGTTTGGCATACATAACATTCTTGGAAGCTGTTGGCCACTTCTGTGTTTACCCTTCACCATATGTGTATCTCAGAACTTCAGCTAGACTCTGGAATTGTCGTTTTGATTTGTATATACAATATTAGCTTCTTTAACTTGATTCAAATCTTGCTGAATGAAGAGCATTGTTATACTATATGCTGATAACAGTGCTTGCTTGGAAATTTCACTGCAAATGCCAAGAATAATGTGTAACTAACAATCACTAAAGCTGTTTACAGAACTGCTACTCTTGTGGTATCCTATGTTATCCATTGGGGTAAACATCCCTGGCAGCACACACAGGAAAACTACTGCATGTTCAGAGCTTTTCGAGGAATGTTAGTTGCAACATTGTTTCAATTGGTTTGCTACAACCTTCCATACAATATGAAAACAAACTTTATTTACCAGTATAAGAGTACTCGTTTGTCAAGTGGGAAGCACTACAGGGAACAAACTAATTTTGTCATAACTCTTTGTTTTATTTCAGCTTCCAAAACTTTTTTCAGATTTTATAATGGAATTTTGGTTTATGTTAACAGGAAAAATTTGTGAAACCTGCAGACTATATACAATACCTGAATCAAGTAGATCTGAGTATCAATAAGAAGTATGCATGTATTGAATCTCTTCGCATTGCACTTACCAACAATCCTCTTAGTTGGGTTGAAGAGTTCTGTACCCAAGGACTCAATTTGGTTATCAACATATTAAATGACAGTGACAGGAGGTAAGTTGTACATTGCTATTTTCACTGTATTCCTAATATTATTAAACTAGACTTTAAGGTTTAGCTTTGAAAGAAATATTAACTGGATTGAGAATGCAATTGTTATTTGAAATTAAAATATCTTATAACTTTTCACCTTTTCTTAAGAGCTGTTTGAAAATGATTGCGGTAGGAATTTCACGTCTTTATACTTTGTCATCAAGTACATCTAAATGAAATGCTGTGCCCTTTTCCTGCAATTATTATAGTCTCTGCTGAAGGAAAATACCTCATTTAAGAATTCACTGCACATGGCACATGTCTGTAAGTTATGAGGGTTATTTGGAAAGTAATGTCTGATTTCATATAAAACATAAACCATCACAAATTTTTCAAAAATCTTTTTTTTTTAGTTCCTTACATGTTTCTCTATTTTTCTACATAGTTTCCATATTTGTTTAAACATTTGTCATAACGTTCTACAAGCTTTTGAATGCCTAAGTCATAGACGTCTGCCGCCTGTGAGGATAACCAGTCTGTAACTGCTTCTTTCACCTCGTCATCTCTGGCGAAGTGCTTGCCACCGAGAAACGCCTTTAGGTAGTGGAACAAGTGAAAATCGCTCGATGCCAAGCCTGGACTGTACGGTGGGTGGTCAATCTATTCCCATCCAAAAGATCTGATTAGATTTTGGGTGTGAATGGCAGAATGGGGATGGCATTGCCATGCAGCAACAAAACTCAAGACGTCAGAAGGCCACGTCACTTATTTTGTATTACACGTCCAAATTTAGTCAGGGTAGCGCATTAAGTGACTGCATTGATTGTTGTCCCTTGCTGCATAAACTCGACAACTCCATGTCTATCCCAAAACACGGTTGCCATAACCTTGCATGTTGAGATTGTCCGCTTGGCCTTGACTTTGACTGATAATGTCGGGTGACACCATTCCATTGACTGACGTTTAAACTCTGGGGTCATGTGAGAAACCCACGTCTCGTCCCCTGTGACAATCTTCTCTAAAAATTGATCACCTTCCTTATGATATCGGTCCAAAAAATCAAGAGCACAAGACATTCTTTTCATTTGCTGTTCTTCAGCAAGCAGCCTGGGAACCCAACGTGCGCACAATTTGTGAAATTGCAAATTTTCAGAGACAATTTCGTGCAAAGTTGTTCTACCCACATTCGGAAATTCCAATGCTAAAGTTGAAATTATGAATCGCCGGTCTTCACAAATCTTTTTGTCCGTGGCTTTGACCAAATTTTCTGTGATCACTGATGGTCGGCCTGCTCGCGGTTCATCAGGGACATTTCCCGTCCGTCCTTGAAAGCTCTCACTCACTTACGCACTTTGCTGTCACTCATCGCATTGGGGCCATACACTTGACTTATCTGTCAATGAACTTCCGCTGCTGAAACGTTCCTTGCTGTCAAAAACCGAATCACTGACCGTATTTCACATGCGGCGGTCTGATCAATTGTTTTAAACATTTTGAAGTGACACTGTAAACAGCACACTGCAACAATACCAATGCAAATGACGCCGTGTGACGAGCAAGGCATGCCGGGAGTCGGTGCACATGCGCATTACAATGTTCGCGCAACATTTAATTAGCTACAGCTGTTCGGACCTTACTTTCCGAATAACCCTCGTATATAGGCTGTACGTTAACTCACCTGAAATATTTCAGGAGGTGATTCTTTGTGGAAAATGAGGTACACAACATACAATTTGCAGCCTAGTCTGACATCTAACTTAGTTATTTGCCCTTGAAAATTTAGTTTATAAATAGTATTTCACAAAATATTTGAAAAATTATGAAATTAAAACTATAATTCTCTGGATAATGTTTAGTGTTACTGAGATCTTCAATCTATGGAAAGAACTTGCATTAATACCTTCCACCTTTATAAAAATATTAGGAGTGGCAACACTTATTTCTTATAAACTGGGGCAAAAAAAAAAATGAACACCTCTAAAGTGGTGATGTATAAACACCAAATGCTCATGGGGCACTGATAGAGGGCAGTACATGCAGTGATCAACAGTGCTGTGCTGTGAACAGAGTAGGCACCACGTACTAGGCATAACACCGCTGCGCCCAATACAACTATAGTTGACTCGTTGAAAGAGTAGTCTGTTGTTTTAAGCATCGGCCTGTGTATAGCAAGCATTGTAGACATGCCATGGCGGCATAGACGACCACACTTCATGCAATTAACGAACTTTGAATGAGGTCGTATTGTGGGTCTGAGGGAGGATGGATGGTCCTTCCGAAGAATTGCCTAACATGTAGGACATTAAGTGTCTGCTGTGTATCATTAGTGGTGCCGGTGGTCCAACAATGATGTACATTCTCGTCAACCTGGTTCCAGACGGCTTCGACATACGGATTCCCGCCTGGACCGCCGCATCAGACGAGCAGCTAATGCTGATCGCACTGTGACCGCCGCACAGATTAGGGTTACTGTTACACCCAGGGTGTCAGCTAGGATCATCACCAACCGTTTTCTGGAGTTTTCTGGACTTTGGCCTATGATCAAGGCTTCCTCTCACACCTTATCACTGTGCAGCCTGCCGAAAATTGTGTCGTGAATGACGCAAATGGTGGGATGAAAGGTGCGGAGTTTTGTTTAATGATGAGAACATATTCTGCCTTGGCGCGAGTGACGGTCGTTTGCGAGTGCGGTATCGACCAGGAGAGCTGTAGCAACCAGTGTGTATACTGCAGTGACTTACACTACCAACTCCTGGCATCATGGTCTGGGGAGCAATAGTCTACAATTACCGTACGCCTCTGGTTGGTTTTTGTTGAGGGAACACTGAACAGTGAATGTTACATCCGGACCATCATCCAGCCCATTTTGTTGCCGTTCCTACAACACCAAGGAGATGTCCTCTTTCAGCAGGACAATGCCCATGCACACACATCTCATGTAACCCAATGCTCTCTCGAAGGTGTTCATCAACTCCCCTGGTCAGCACAATCACCCTACCTGTCCCGCATTGAACATGTGTAGGACATGGTGGGATGGCATTTGGTGCGGTCTGCAATACCGGCAACAAACCTCCACCAATTGTAACAACAGGTGAAATTAGCGTGGAATATTATTCCCCAAGATGATAACCCGACACCTTTATGATTGTCTCTACACACGACTGCAGGACTGCATTGTCGCTAAAGTAGGCTACACAAGATACCGACATTGTTGTTCCAGACACTCTATATCCTCTGTTCATAGGTGTACGACCCTGTGATCATTATCACATACAGTGTACAACCTGTATAGTTATTCAATAAAACCTTCATTCATGTGGGACCATTGCATCTGGGTGTCCATTTTCCACCAGTGTAATTGTTTTGCCTTGAACATTATGAATCATAAAATCATAATTTAATTCCATGCTGTTTTCTATATTTTTCAAAAGTACTACTTATAAACTTGATTTTCAAAGGCTTTTGGGATTTGGACTATACTATTAGTTGCATTATATATGTCAACCTCATTTTCAACAAGAAATCACCTCCCAAAATATTTCGGATGAGTTTCTGGATAGGCTGTATATTAATTTTTATAGCAAAGTTTAGGATGGAGGCATGTTCGGAAGTTATTTTACACAAATAATAAAATTTTTGTTAATTTAAAATCTTTATATAGATCTAGTATTATTGCTGTAGTGGTTTGATGAATTGTTATTTGCAAGTTTGGGCAAAGTATTTGACATTAATATCTGTTTTATAAATAATGATGAAACAGATGATGATGCCCTGTGATCGGTCAGTATGAGAACAGTGATTGTGTTTTTGGGATTGAATTGGACAAATAATGAAATATTTAATATCATATTTATAAATTTATCAATTATGCAAGTGTCTTGTTTTTCTTCAAAAAATATTTATATGATTATTATGATCAGAACTTGTTAAAGGTGTAAAATTCATGTTTATGAATAAGTCTGTCACAAGTCGTCAAAAAAATCACTAAACTTCCAAGTACTACAAGTTTAAATATTCTTTTTTTTTCCTTCTAATTTTTTTTAAAATCACAAAATAAATTAATGCAGTGGCCAAAATCATTGTTTTCAGTTTTGGTGAAAAATTTTTTAACAAATGAAATTGGTTTTGATTACACAATTATTTTTGCCATTTTCATTATAATTTTATGAATAAACATTGAATTATAAAAACTGAGTTCATTGATTGTGACTTTTAATTTTATACTACACCATGAATAAACATAATAAAAACTGGATACGCACTGCATTTTCAGTTATGTGCAAAGATTTCTGATATTGCGTTTCTCTTACTAATTTTTATGGTTTTAAAAATATTGCTAAATATAGCTAAAGAAAGCCAAATAAAAGACCCAAAAGAAGGGCAACAACTTAATAATAATATTTGAACTTTGTTGATGCCCATTTTACTATGAGGCGAAGAAAGAATTAATTAGGCTTGCTTGGGAAGTGTCACATTTTAGCTTGATCTCTATGAATTCACAACCACCATGCAACTTTCTAGTCAACTCGTGTTGATGCAACCCTACCTTCTTATCTGAAACCATAATTTACCTGTTGGTAGTGGGCGAGGTTGTCCTTGGTCAGAAGAGTTGCTCCAGATATCCTAACTGATAGGTAATGTTGGTCAAGTACACTTCCACTGTGATATTGGTGAGTGAACAGCATTACCTGGGATTAATCTCCAGACCTCCGCTAGTTGGTGGTGTAGTTAAGGTAGTGTTTGGAGGTTGTGGGGTAAGGTACAATCCTTTAATACATTTTATCCAGTTTCTGGGCCAGGAACTGCTCCTAATTCTGGCAACTGAGACATGTGATCTCTTCCCCATAGATTGTACTGTTGTAAATTGCCATCATAACAGTACTATAATTGGACAAGGGACAAAACAACATGCATAGACCCCAGTGTCAGCGGGAAGTTATGTGACGAGCACTTAAGGTAGTGGAAGGAATTAGTCACTCAGCAGCTCGTGGCCCTTAGGATCACTGTGGCGTGGTTGTTGGGTGGCCCGAGTTACATGGTACTACTTACCTCCATTGTATCTACGTCACATATAAAGTTTGGTTCACCACTGCGGAGCATGGGTATAGAGGCTGTGGAGGATGTGCAGTTCCGAAGGGGTTAAAAGGATCCCCACTGGAATTACGATGAACTCCATAGACCCCCGATCATACTTATATGGAAATTCCTTGTTTACTGTAACTTTAGGACCATCTCTTAAAATAACTGTTCCATTCAGTTTATTCTTATCGACCATATTTTAAGGTATGCATTCGGGGTGTGGCAAGTATCACAAGACATTGTAGGCTATGAGCATACGCTATACTACTATGGAAAGTTGAAAACATTAATGATCACAAAAAAAGGTGGTAACTATATGACCATACATTACATAGGTTTATTATTTTTAATTAACAGTAATGCCCTTTAACTTTGATTTGGCAGGAATACTGTAATAGTTCATTAAATTTCTAGGTTCACTTAAAAAATAATATTTGGAATGAACGTGGCCAACTGGTTAAATTTTTTGGACAATATTTTCAAAACAACTAAATAAATTGTAACTTAACAATAATAATGTCTCTTTAACATGTTTATCTACCTGGTGCTTGAAATCCATTGTAGCGTATTGAAAAATGTGTCTTTTGAAGAAACTACAAAATATACCCCCAGTAGGTTTACATACTAAAAGAAAGCAATTCCAAACGATGATGGGATGGTACTTTCAAGACATCAATCACATTGGAAATAATATTTTCATGTCCTCCCAAAATAGTTAAAAGTGGCTTTTTCAGACTGCTATATCTCAAAATATGTGAACCGGATACATGGAAAGCTACAACAGAGGAATACATTGGACTTTGCTACAGTGTCGCATCCAATAAAACTATAGGGCCACCACTTAAAGTTCCTAAATTTCAACAGTCACGATGAAACCACTGCGTGATAGTTCTGAGGCATGCGCATAGATGTGATAATGTTTTACATATTCCAATTGGCATCTATAGATTTAATGGAAGTAAGGGCAGTCTAACATTAGTAATATTTCGTAATCAATAACATTATTTTGTGCCATAACAAATAAATTTAATACATCTGAAATGACATATCGGCCACCAAGGCCTTTGATCTGCAATGGGCATAGAAACTGAGTTGCTGTGGTAAGAGAAAACCTCTTTTAAAGAAGAACCCTTACTAGAAAAATACGCTTTCTACATCCTTATTGCAGGGACAAGCAAGGGAGATCTCATACATAGTTGCAGTGCAATTCAGTGAACAAAAAAAAAGTCACACCAGGAAATTCAGAAAGAACTGTCAAATGAATTTGGCAGAGGATAAAGTAAACAGTAAAACCAGTCCGACATTTCGGTACGTAAAGGTAAGAAAATGGCACAAGACATTAATTGAAGTCAATGATTTTACATGTGATACTGTGCGGAGAAACATAACATGGCAAGAAAAATGTTATACTATAGTTCCAAGTTTTACAGTGTATGTTCATATTTGTTTATTATTTTTTATAAGCAGTGTAGATCTGTTTTTTTTTTTTTTCAAAGCATTTTTTGCTTCAGTGTTTTGCTATTTTAGTGGGTTCATAAGCCCTAGAGTACCATCTCGACACTTTTACTTTTTCTAGCTTCCCCATAGACTGGGCTCGTACAAATCACTGGTTAGTTACATAAACTTGCAGATGCCTATACATTTTTATGCTCGTCTTGAAGACATTTGTATGTCTATTCTATTTGTGACTCAAACAGCAAATCAAGACATTAACGTTTAACCTCACTTTTCAGTCTTTTAGTACCACCATAAGTATAGGGGAAAATGTTTTAGATATGCTGGCTACGATTGAAAAAATTAACATGTTTCAAAAGGTAGGTAAATGTACACAATTAACACATCATAAACTAACATGTGAGAGTTCCACTTTTGCTCATGCAATATGAACTTGAATGCCAAGAAATGGTTTTCCACCCCTCCAGCCATGCCAAGGTAGGGGAAAGCCACTGCTGCGCAGAAGGAAAACTGAGACAGATCTTTCGTTTCTTGTCCATTTATAGCTCAAGATTGCTGACAAACCAGGGATCATGACCAGTGCTCTCAAAGCACAAATAGCTCAGGGATGCTTTTGGGTATAAACTGGTTATATTTCAGCATGCTTCAGTTCTGTATTGGGCTCACTCAGTTCTGTTATTGGTTGTCATATGTCTGGTGTTCTCACTCATCGTGGCACTGCTTTCATTTCTTGGCCCTTGGCCATCTGGTATATTGTCAGTGTCAGTGGTGTATTCTGGGCATACAAGTGTTAGAACAAGGATTTAAGTACCAGGGAGAAGAGGCAGGGTGACAGTAGCAACTACTGACATATCTTGTATAAACCTGTATCATGAAGAAACATGAGCAGGACATCAACTAGTCATTCCATGGAGTATCATCAGCAACACAGTCCTCGAACCAGGTTCAATCCCTAGAGTGGTTACTACCCAATTTTTGCACATGGGGATTGCTCTTGGTCATGCCACTGTTAGGTGAGTTTTCTCTGAGAATCTCCCATTTCCTCCACCTTTGCATTTCGGTGCTGTTTCATTTCACTGTTTCCGGTGCTACTTCACTCCCATTAGCTTTCAAGACCCTGCTGTGAAGAACTGCCCAAAACTCTTGACTCCACAACTCAGCCCTAGAGGGACAGAAACATAGAAGTAATTATTTTAATTGGTTTCTATTATAAAAGGAGTGTCCACAAGTTACGAGCCCCAGCCATTCTAATACTACGACGGTCACCTTCCTACCACCAGAAATGCTTGGTTAAGGCGCCTTCATTTAACTTGTGGTAAGTACTACAAATACAATGAGCCTACAATACAGGATCTGTGCAACACATACCAGGAACCATGAACCTCACAGTGCTCCTAAAGTGAGGCAGTGTCATGCCTGGAAGGTTCAATGTTATCCCAGAGTTAAAACCATAGGTTTGTTATCTTTACCATTCTTAGTTTATTTGTAGCATCAAACCAGCACGTATGCCCGATTTTTATTCCATGTAATTTTTTAAATACTTGCCTAAACATTTTGTGAGATTTTTATATAAAATTGAGGAAAGTTATGAGTTCAAGTCTCAAAACTTGGGACCTTATGTTATTGCTGGCATACTTCTCCATTGGGGATAGTTAGAAACTTTTTTATATCATCATAAAGCACATGAATGATTAGAAATTTATGCACAAGTACCTCCTTAAATTATTTATTAAATAATGTTGGTACTCAAACTAGTGCTGTTAGGTCTTACTTGAACATTTAATTTTTATCAACAACAACTTAACGTTAACTATTTATCTGCATTCCAAAACATTTAACTGCTGTATTATTTTTGCACCAATGCTTGTGTCTGTCTCATAATCTATTAGTCTATGGAGGATTAGTAATATAATTTGGCTGGTTCTGAGGCATTGAAGGGGGAGGAGGAACTGGGTCATTGACCTTGGGGTTTGACCGTGACCATGATGTTTCATTGATTTTGAATTAACCTTGTGTGACCTGAACCATATTAATATTAACCTTAAACCCAGAAATTCCAGTGAATTTAAAATAAATTAGTAAAGTTAGTGGAAAACATTTAATAAAAATGAATAAAATTTAAAGAAAAATATTAGTTGCATATGCAAGAGATCCCTAGTTTGACTTTGCCATATGCACTGTTTACTTACCTTCAGCGGTGTAGACAGGTTCTCGGGTTTAACCCCACCCCCCCAACTTTAATTTAATTTATGGTTTTACAAGTTTCATAAGCTAGCTTTAATAGTAATCATAATGACATATCAATGGAATGTAATCTCTGTCTAATAGTTAAAAATAGGCTGCAGTTAACCATTGATTCCTCTTTCTTTAAACACAGCCCTTAGCTCGTTTTATTACATTTCCCTATCCATCTCATCGGTCTTGTGGTCTGCAACAGGACCTGTATACCTACTCTCACTCCTACTCTTGCCACCGTCGTGGGGGAGGGATGTACAATATTTTTTTCAAGTAACTTGTTTCTTTTTTCCTGCCGCTCCCCTGTGCACAAAAGATCACAGTGGTGGTCACAACTTTCTTCCTTTTATATGCTCACAAAGGGCAACGAAACTATCTTCACCTAGTTTAGTCTCGTGAACCGAGCCAAGCCAGTAAGTAGTGTGTTGAGGTCAACATTTACTTTACGATGTGCAGGCTCACTTAACAACTATATTTGAGTGCCGTTGCTTGTAATTAACCACATTCAGGCTGGTTATATACGTTGTAGGCTGTGAATATTGTTTACTTATAATATAATGTTGGTTTCCTTTGCTTCTTGCTAGAAACAAATCCTGTAGGTTGTGAATATTCATACCAGACAGTGGACACACTGCCTATTTAGCATGCTAAAGCTTGGAAGCCATCATTTCCTACAGTGATATGTTTGATAACATGTTGGGAGTTAACATTTTCTATCACTTCTTGCGGCACATTCATGCTCATCACATTTACATTAAATTTGCTCCAAAATATTTTACCTTCTTTATAAAATACTTTGTTCTGCATTTGTTGGCATACAAATATTACAAGTGCATTTTAGTGTGGATAGTGGAAAGATTTGTTACTTCTTTACAAAACGTTGGTTAAAATAGTCACAGGTATTGGACAAAACCTCTTCAAATGTTGACCCCCCCACCCCCCTTCCTCTTTCCAATTCAGTATAATGTCCTGGTTTAGTCCCTAACTCCATGAAAAAAGAAGTGCTCTATATCGTTATTACTCAATTATGCTCTGTCAACATAGCCAGTAGGCAACTGGCATATCATTACTAAGGGTCACATACAAATTTCTCACCCCCCATTCACCATCATCCACACCTACCCCCAAAATCAACTATGTTGTCTTCCTATGGCCATGTATAGATTTGTCAGATTATTTATTGCAATATTTATTCATGTAAAAATAGTCTGTCCTTACAGAGTATGTCTTTTAAATATGGGTAGACAAAATCGCGTCCAATTTTTTTATTACTTCTAGCATTAAACCATGCTCGAAACACTGTGGTTTAAAATAAGTTTGTGTCTTATTTCTATACCTAGCAATGAAGTGAATTAAAATGTACAGTAGTGTACATATTTTAATCAGACTTATCAAAACTGTGCTTAGTACATCTGCTACCATGCCAGACATGAGAAATGTCACCAAGTAGGAAGCACTTCTGAAATGAAGATCTGAACCCAAATAATGCACCTCATAACAAATAAAATATAAATTAGACATTTCACCAAATTTTACGTTATGTGTATTCAACAGAAGGGAAATTAATTTACTGATTATTATTATACATGAAAACAAAGAAATTTGTAGTTTTTTTTAATTTTTTACTAGAATGTAATCAGATTTCTAAAGACCATGCTGAATCTCATGCAGGCCTCAGCTACGGGATAGGTGTTTACATGTAAAATAAGTTCTTTCAATACTTCCATATTTTTTGTAAACAAAAACCAATTTTCAGATTTTGAAGCATACTGTAGAGCTATTGGATCCACAATTATTTTTAAAGATTACTAAGAATGTGATAATATTGATTAAAAGGTTTGCATAGCGACAGTTTTTAGATTATTTGTCCAATCCTCTAAAAAGCTGTATAGCACTCTTGCTTGAGATGAGCTATTTAAAAAAGTCAATGTCGCTTACATTCTATCTCTTCAAACAAAGGAGACACGTGAGATTTTGTAATAAAACACTTGAAGGCAAGTCTTGGGCTGCAACGTGTAGCATGAACTTTGAGGTGAAGAGGCGAGCAGGCTCGCCGACACATCTGCTTGGGTAGTGAGACCATCGTGCACACATTTTTACCATCCTATCTCCAGGGTAATAAGTACTATCAAAGGCCAAATTTAGTTTTTTCTAGTTCCAGATGTGATTTTCAAAACTTATTCAGGAACTGGATAAATATTTTTTGATAGTATTAATCTCTTCAGAACTTTATTTTTTTTTTCACAGCTTAGTCAAGTTTTCTTATAACATTGCCTATATGAAGAACGAAGAATTTAATGCCTACACATAAAATAAAACTGTACATTTTTGAGAAGCATGGAAACAAAATAAACAGAATGACATACACATCTATTGGATTTATTTATCTAGCGCTGCGACACCATTTTATTGGCAATAAAAATGTGGGGAAAATTCAAAGAAAAGAAGTTCTATATTACCATACAAACTAGCAGCTAATTTAGAGTAGTCAATCGAGTATCTTTGTTTACCAGATACTTTATGGGGCCCATATATGGAATGATGCCGCAAACCGTATGGGGTACGCCAGTAGGACATGATTGAAGTGTACAATAAATATTTCCGCTCTAAATTACTGAATGGGAATTTTAAGTGCAACATTTTGCTCAGTCACATTCATGCTGCTATCGGAAATGAGAGAAAAGTATTAATTCTTGGTATCTTGGAATTGTAGTACCTAACTACAATTTGCACAGCCTCCAATGGGGTTTTGTTTAAAATACAACTATGGACACTGGCATTTAGGTTTCATTGAATTAATTCACCTAAGTTCTTAATTTTCTATTAAGGTAGTCACCAGCCAACATTAATAATTAGTAATAATTTTACAATTAAAATTTAGATATATATTTTTTTGTCATTGTTGCCACATTTTTATGTACTTCCATATAGGTATTGGTATCAGTACAAAATAAGCACTTCCCAATCAGACTTTGAAAAGCAACAATTTCTTGTATTTTTTATGTTAATGTGTAGGATAAAACCAAATTCATGGTAAACAATACATGTAACCAGGCCATATCTAATCAAGGAAAGCAGGGGGTGATAGTTTGATTAAAAACAAAAACTGTGTCCAGCACAAGATAATATACAAAAAATATTGAACTGATGATCTGGAATTAGATTTAAAGTAATAACAGTGTCAAAATAGATAACGACATATTTCATATATCAATCTGGAGCAGCCAGAACACACTGAAGATTCACATTTATATACACTTAATTTGTGGGAAACTAATCAAATGGGGGGCTGCGGTCGCTGAGCGGTTAGCCTGCTCACCTCCCACCAAGGCAAACTGGGTTCAATCCCCGGCCGGGCCACTCCCGGATTTTTGCATGTGGGAATTGTGCCGGACGATACTGCTGGTTGGCGGGTTTCCTCGGGGATCTCCCGTTTCCCCCGCTATTTCGTTCCGCCCTGCTTCATACTCATCTCAATCACCCTCATCTGCTCTATAGATCTCGCTGTTAAGAGCTGCCCAAATTTCTTCACTCACTCACTAATCAAATTCATGGGGAATACTGATTGTTAATATTAATGTGCACACTGTGCTTACATTAGATTATTACATAATATTTTTTATAATTTAAAAAAAAAAAAAAAGATTTTTTAAAATTAAATTTTGTTGAAATACAATTATAAAATCTTGCCTCTTGTTATAGACCAAAGGATACACAATTTCATAAAATTTTGTTTTACCAGTGGTTATGGCTGAAGGCCTACATTTTACCTCAACAGCAGCATTTTCTGATATTATGAGTCCATCGGGACTAGCTCCCAAATCTCGTTTTGCAATTCTACAAATAGCTGAAACTTTGTCTTAGTTAAACCAGTCTATTTTTCAAAATGCTTAATGGAAATATGGTCATTTCTGCATATATATACACTGTAGCTTTTGCATAAAGTGGTGGCTGTTTCACAATGTTTGAACATAATGTGGTGTCCCTCCGATGGCATCCAGATCCTAAGTTGCTTGCTGTCGAAAACACTCCTCATCTTTGCACCACTGTGATTTTCTTTCTTGAATTATGTTTTTCCCACTGTGCAATGTTTTCTGTGATCACTTTGTATTGTAAGCACCTTAGTAATAACATGCCTACACTTGGTTAAACAACCAGTTTCTTGAAATACTATCCCAAGATAAAGTGTCCTTACACACATTTAACTGTCAGTGGTGGCAGATATTAATTTTATAACACTGTTTCTCAGTTCCTGGTTATCATGTGTGTTACAAAAATTCCTTGTAGCCAGGTTATTCAAGGTTCTCCATTATTGTCCTACAAAACAAAACTGAGTAATAGATGTTATTGAATAGAAATTATATCACACAAGTTCCTACCCAAATTTTGATGACACTTTTTTAAATTATTGTCTTTTAAAGTACTTAAGATTTGTTAGCTATTACATTAACTATTTACTCAGCACAGTATCCCTTAATGGCAAAATAATAAAACTTTTATTGAAAGATTTTACTTATCTCATTTATGTCGAACACATGCCAGATTTGACTGAAATTGTTTCAAATGTGACAAGAGGTCTGTCATGTAACACTAAGGTAAACTTTTTAAAATACACTTCCATTGAAATTTTTTAAGTTTTTGATTGTAGATCTTCTTTTGATGAAAACTGTTTGAACAATTCTTAATACAGTGCTGAACTTTTTTTAGGCATCCTTAACATCCAAAGTGGCATATGAAATGTGTTAGTAATGATTCAAATTAATGGATTCTGCAGTAACTCTTCCTCTGCTACGGTACACGTTAGTTTCAAATGTGTAAAAGTATTCACTATATAGAATTTCACAAAATGAGGTCTTGTTTTGAAAATAAGTGTTTGATCTACTTATAATCTGTAACTGTAGGTAATGTCGTGTATGCAAAATATGGTGAAAATTATGTGAGTAGTTTCTGAGAATTATATTAGTCAACTACCGCCATACCAAGTTCGTTTTCATAGAATTGTTCCCAAATATAACATCACCGAAAAAAAAAGTAATTTTGAAGATAACTTTTGTGTGTAAGTTAGATGAAAACTGCAAAAAATAATTGTGCCTATAACACCAGATGTACCGTGTTTAGTGATTTTTAGCACAACAATTCAAATATCAGGAAAATTGTCTCAAACTTAGGTTTCCTAACCAAAATAGACAAAAAAATCTATATCCCGTAGATCTGGCTTTCTCCGTACGAGGCTGATGGGCAACTTCTGTGGCCGGGGTTGCTACGATGTCTTCGAAACACACAACTTCGGGTTTGAATGTCGTGAATGTGTGCACTGTTTTCAGAAGCATGTGATTGTCAATGCGCTTGTAAGACCAGCCCCACGAGCAACCATGCCACGAACACCTGCGATGTAATAGACAGCTTCAAAATACCACACAGTGCCAGTCAGATGCAGACGGAAGGTAAAACAACATTTTCGGCCATCCTCAACAAAATTATTGCCAATTACCCAACAAATAAAATTGTATGTGCAAGCTTAGTGTGTATAGGTCAAGGTTTACACACAGTACAGTGCAGTTTGTGCATGCAAAAATACCATGCAGTGTGCCTATCCACGACAAAACTCGCTAACATCATCGGGAGAGACTTTAAGTGCCATCAGTTTTACATCCCCTCAAACCATTTGAACACTTCTACCATTTACAAAGACTTGCTAACCAGTCAGGACTGTCATCCCACACACTCCCATAGACCAATGTGTGAAGGGGGTGAAAGTACAGATGTGCTTAAGTGCAGTGTATGTGCAGTGCCTATACACGGGCAATGTTTGCAACCTGAGGAGAGACTGTCATCACAAGATGCCCAGTTCATATGTAGGCAGTGCATAGCAGTGGCAGACACAATGCCGCACCTGTCACACATAACTGACATGGACGTAACGGATGTAAACAAAACCTGCCGCTCTATCATTCCACACTCCACCAACTGGCCTTAACCTCAGCGCCTTTCCTTTTCCTACCATCCACCCCTTAAATACCACAGCTTGCCACCTACATTCCCACACCTGTCTTTTTCCAACAGTTTATCCCAGTGCTACCAACCCACACACACCAAATTTCCCCAACAAATCTGGTTATGCAATATCCTACCCACACCCTTGTTCAGCGATCTGCAAGCACGTCACAGAGCATCAGATGGCAACCCCTAATTACTGCAGCCACCTTGACTCTTGTGCCAGGGCCAGCTAGTGCTGCCATACCCTCAAGATATCAAGATACTTGTGCATGCCGCAATCATTCTGGAGCGAAATCCGTGCCATCCACGCCACGAATGGCACTCGGGTGCTGCATGGTGGAACAACGAGCAACGACAGGACAGTGTTAGTGGACAGGACAAATCTCAAAACTGCTTGAAAACCAACTCTTTCTGCCAACAACGGGATAAAAATTTTGCTATGACAAACAACATAGCCCCAAATTTAGGTGCAAGTGAAAACAAACCAAACAGTGCAAATAACTGTGAGCGAGTTAAAAATGTGAAGTGGGACAAAAGCTAACCACCACCAACTCCGTTTTGTTACTGTGATGGCCAGGAGTACTACTGGCATAATGCGTGTCCTAATAATATACATCTCCCCAATAATCAAACAGACCGTAATGCAAGCAACAATTCAGGAAATGGGAAGCGGTGATAAGGGGGCCGGACGTTCCCGATACCCCAGTTTTGAACTGTTACCAACCTCATACCACAAGAAACCTAATTAACCTGGTCAGTAGCATACATTCATAGTTTATTCACATTTTGGTGTACATTAACCATCATCATTGCCATGCACTCTAGACACTGCCACCCCACATAATTTTGTACAACCCAATTTTGTAAACCTGACAGACATTACTCCATCCGCTCACGTAATTCGCTTGGCAACAAACCAGCATACAAGCACCCCACTAGGGCAAGCAACAGTGACAGTTCGTAACCATGACCTTGAGACTATCGCAACCACAATAATTACACCGGACATTAGGGAAGATGCCTTCCTTGGTGTACCATGGCCCACGGAGCAAAATGCTATTGTATAACTCGCAGCTCATCACATACATTTTGGCCTTAAGGAAAGATGCACTGTGCACAATCTTGACCAGTGGCCAGCTGATGCAGTACCTGCCTTTTCATTGGCAGAATTTGACAATAATATTCTGCCAGAACACCAGACAGCTTTTCACAGACTTCTTAATAAATGACGGGGGGTGTTTCCTGTGCATGACGCACTCTGCTGGACCACAGTAGCCAAAGACCATGCAATACCCTTTGTGCAAGAATGGCATATCTACATCCCACCAGGCAGTTATTTACTGCACCAAGCTAAAATCATAAAAAACAAATTCAAGATATGTTAAGTGACTGTATTATTGAGCCAACAAACGGTGAGTTCAACTCAATAATAACACTAGCACCCAAGAATTATGGTACATGGAGGTTCTGCATGCACTTTCAACTGGTGAATCAAGTGACATGCAGCACGTTGCAACCGTAAATCAGTGTCAGGGATGCCCTCAAGATTCGTTATTGGCAAGTACCAGTCAAACTAGAAGACCATGGCAAGACACTTTTAACGGCCCCTGACGGCAGGTGCTTCCAGTTCTGCACCATGCCATTTGGACTGAAGTGCACACCGGCCACTTTCCAGGCCAAGATGGTACGGGTGTGTGGACAGCCTCATTGGCAAATTCACCCTTGCCTACTTGGACAATGTAGTGATACAGTCAGAGAATTAGGAGGACCACTATGTCACCTGGGCTTGAGAGATTGGCCAGCGATGGCCTCACGTGCGCCACTGCAAAATGCCACCTCGGGAAGACAAGCATCTACTTCCTGGGTCATGTCATCGACAAAGAAGGCAACAAGCCTAACCATAAATACCTGCGGCTGATTGACGAATACCAAACACCACGCATGTGCAAGCATCTTTGAAAGTTCTTCTGGCTATTCACCTGGCTCTGGAAACAGATCCAAGACTTTGCCATATAACTGCACCACTCACTGACCTATTTTCAACACAGCAAAGATTTCAGTGGGACAATGCCGCCGCAGACACATTCCAGCAAATCAAAGTGCGTTTTCGAGAATGCCACACCGTGGCAAGGTGCGACCCCACAAAACACTTCTACCTGCAGACTGATGACGCCAGCAAGGAAGGACTCGGTGCAGTGCTCTACAAGTGTGGCGACAATGGCGAGTGGCACTTCATCGACTATGCCAGCGCCAAGTTCTGATCGACTGAGCGCTGATACATTAACAAACGTGAATGCCTTGCAGTTGTTATGGTCCATCAAGAAGTACCATGCGTACTTGGAGTACCAGCGCTTCACGCTTCGCATTGACAATCAATGCTTAGTCTGGCTCCACAACATGCACGAGGCCTGCAGCAAGCTGACCCATTGGGCACTGCTTCTCCAAGCCTATGACTTAGTTGTGGAGCATGCCCTGGGCAGCGAGAACCAACTTGCAGATGCATTGTTGTCACCATGTGCAGACATAAAGGTGCAGGATGAATCTAAATGGAAGGAGATCTTGCCACAAACCATGCAGGAACCACTAAGCAAGGTAAGCCTACACCAAATGAATGCCACCAACGACGACCTCATTGTGCGCAAACTTTACCGAGATGTCATGGACGTGCAGTTTGAGTGTGCATTCACACAGAAATACCACGACTGTTATGCGAAGCAAGCCGTTGAGTGTTGACGTGTACTAGACGGTAAACAAGAAACATGTTCATCAACCAGTCACGACGTATGGCTGTCATTTGTACCCCCCAATGTGACAGAGCGAGTGTTGCAACATGCACATGACAGATGTGCAGCAGGCCACCTGGGAATGGAACAAACTATACATAACTTGCACAAGCACTTTTTCTGGCCCAGACTAGCCAAACATGCATTCGGGTACGTGCAAAAGTGCACTAAGTGTAACCAGTTTAAGTCATTGTGAACTGACGGGATACAGCAACAGCAGGCATGAATACCCACAAAACCCTTTGAGACAGTGTCCCTCGACTGCATGGGGCTGTACCCCAGAACGGCAGGGGGTAAACGATTCATAGTCGTAACTGACAACTTCTCGCGATGGGTAGAGGCCTACTCTGTCAGCAGTGCATGCGTGGTGAGAGTGGCAAAAGTATTACAAACAGACTTTTGCCTCAGATGGGGTTACTCACAGAATTTGCTTATGGACAACGGCACCCAGTTCACTGGCCGGAAGTGGCATGAGTTATGCACACGTTAGGGAGTGCAGCACATCAGGACAGTAATTTATCACCCCACTAAGTGCCAAAATTAGGACCTGAAAACCCAGTTATGTCTCCATGTGTGGGAGCAGCCTACCACCTTGGTTGAACACCTGCCTGCCACCTCCTTCACCCTCTGCCGGCACGTCAACATTGCCACCGGCAAGTCACCAGCCAATGTCCTGTTGGGCCATAACCTCACCCTGCCTGGCAAGTTCGACTGCCCACGAGCAGGTGGCAGCAGTGACCTGGTGGATAGCGATGCTCGGCACGAATTGCATGAGAGAGAGCACGAGAAGGCATGGATTCACTAGTACTGCTACATCGCGTAGTGGCTGCTGACCACTATCTGGCCACCACCTCACCTCCGGCTAGGGCAGCAAGTCTGTATCCGTGCACACCTGCAATCCGCAGCTTGCAAAGACTTCTGCACGGGTTTTGCGGCCAAGTGGAGCGGGCCACACAAGATCCTGCAATCATTAGGGCCAACACCTGCTTGGTCCACCTCAGCAGATGACGGAGGGCCAAGGTCCACAGGGATGACCTCTGCCTCACCCCAGCTGACTTTGACATTGATGCTGCTTCTGGTGTCGAGGTGCCCCATAACTGTATGCCTGACTATGTCAGCAGAACCAGCACATCAGCAGAAACTGCAGCAGGACCATCCACCGGTTGGCCACTGCAGTAACCCTCCAGCTCGATTATTTCAGACACCTACCAGGGATTTTCGAGATGGGGACCTCACTACCAACAGCGTGGTGCTACCAGGCTTCACCATCCCCACACCGGCGCTACCTCACACACTGCCCAGCAGCCTGAGGAAGCAGCAACACAGCCTGCCTGCATTGTAGCACCCACCTTAACAGGGGATTAAAACCCCCCTCACCCAACTCCAAGTAACATCTCAGGGCCACCTGAGACAGCCAATGGCATCAGGACAGCCTGATGGTGTTCACCGCAGACAAGGGGGTGATGCACCAGGGCAGAGCCACAGCAGGCCTGCCATGCCATTGCCAGCCGAGAGGACACCGTAGGGTGAGCAACCCCGCCCCCCCAGTCACAGCCAGCCTGGGCTGCTACTGGTAGCATTGGGCCAGGTGGAGCATCAGCAGAAATAGTGACTGCGACAGCGAGGGCAGTAACGCAGCCAGCTCGCCCCCTTCCTGCCACTCACGACGACAAAGGTGCAAGACAGGGTGAGCATGTCCTTCCTGCAGTAATGTCACAGTGTCACACGCTGCAGTGGAGTCACAGCGTCACACCCTGCAGTGGACCTCCCATGCGAAAGAAGCTGACAACACCAGCACTACATCCAGGATGGCAACAAGGTGCCGTACAACCTGTGGCCAGAGCTACGACCTGCTCCTGCTGTGCCTGATAATGTGCTGCCCACTGACTGTCTCCACAGAGGGGAGGTGTTTTTAGACTGTCTGTTATGCTGTGCATTCACCTCCACTGCAACAACATGCACAATGGGTGTGAGCGCCTAATGCATGGGTGCAATGCAGTCCAGTGCAGTGTTTGTGGGAATATGTTAGTGTAGTCATTCCTTCTCCCCACAGTGGCTTGGCTGTCCAAAGGGGGCAGTATGGAGGATTCAAATCGTAAAATGCAGTACATAACATAATTATCAATAATAAAACCAATGTGACACAAGACCGTGGTAATTACACAAAAGACGTCCAACGAAATTAGTCTTTTATTTTATTGCAGTGTTGTGTTCACCTCATGACATCATCCTCATTTTGTTTCACCAATTTATTGTTTGCAAAGGTTTTAGTGTTGTGTATGTTACTGTTGAATTTTTTTCAGTAGTTTTGTAAGGTTTATTTTGTTTTCAAGTATAATTTATTTTGCAAGTTCTGGTGTGTAGCAGCTGTCATATCTACTTCTATGCGTGCCCGCCACTTCAGTAGTCTTCGTCCAGAGTCAGAGGGATCGCCACTTGTCATGCCTTGCTCCGGGTGCACTTCACACCTTTTGCGCCAATCACTTAATTTTTTTATAGTCATCGTGTAGTTTAACTGGAACCTTCGTTCTTTCGTACCTGGAGATGCCACCTCTCTTTCCCCTGAAATAGCATCGCCCGGAAAGCATAATTTTCACGTAATTTGTTTATGTTGCGTTCACGTGCTTTTTGCAGTTAAGCCCACCTGATGGACGCCAGTAACCAGGGTTCACTTAAGCTTCACGGTATATGAGTATAATGTAAAGTGCATGGAAAAATATACATGTGTTAGCAAACTGCGTGTATTTTATTTCTATGCACAGTCTCAGCCTAAATAGGCCTACAAACTACGTAACGTAAGTATCGGGCACAAGGGGAGCCTGACTTCACCTTCATCTTTGGGATGACTCATCAGCATGCTATTGTCATGATTGCAAAACGGTCAACAGGGTGACTGAAATAACTCGCAAACCAGTGGCGACAGCTGAGGAGAGACCACGCAACCTGATTTTAAACGGTAGCTGCCACCACAGTAATTTTTATAAGGGTGTTACCCAAACCCAATCTGCCAGGATGGAAGATGCAGGTATTAGTGTGCTCTGCCATAGTTAGGCCCTGCAGGCATATCTTCAGGAAACGCGTCGTCGCAAGGGGTGACCACTCGAGACACGGTTGCCATGAGTGACTGGGCTACAAGGACGATAGATATAGTGACTTCTCCGTAAAACTTGATGTAAACTGGAAGTTTCTCATAAGGCATGTTCACATATAGACAGTTAGGCACTTTGTATTCCAGCACAAGCTAACCGAATTCTTCAAAAATCAACAATACACAACTACACAATTTAGAGAGAAATCACTTCCCTTACTAGTTATTTATACTTTACTGCCTCAATTACACTAATACTAAATTCCACTTAGTAAACCAGGCCAAACGGAATTAACTACAATAATAAAACGACACAAACGTAAATCTTTGCGTTGTGACACCATGGAACATAGGGCGCATACATTGGTAACATTTGTACCATCTGAAAATAGCATGGTTGTCACAGAGGGTAGGAGATATGGGGACCATAAATATACCACAAAGAGGACACCGTGCTAAGGTGTCTATGGGAGGAAGGGGACCATTCCTCTTCTTCTGCGATGATACTTACTTGGTGTTAATAGCTCAAATTATCTCTCTTATGTCTAGTTATTCTATTATAGCTTTAATTATGGATAGAGTTCCTTGCTTTCAAGTAGATATTATGAGTAACTAGTGATGTATGTGATCTGTTATAATGAAATGATAAATATATGATTAATCTTGGATATATCGTATTTTTATTAAAATTGAACAAGACATCTGAAACATTAATTCTCTTACATCCGATGGAATTTCTGCAATAATTAATAGCATATCAAATAAAAGTTGTATCTTTGTAAAGGGACCCACATTACTGCTGATATCTGTTATTTCCTAGTATGAAGCATTCACCTTTTATACTAGTATTTATGTTGGAATTGGTTCACTTTAAAATTACAAGTTGGCCTCTCTAGAGTAATTAATTAAAAGGAAATTCTCAATTCCATCCAATAAATAGGAATCCGTGTAATACAATTCAATGACTTAATAGATTATTCCAATTCATTCTATTTTCCGTATACAATGTCGTAATACCTCCGAGTTCACAAATTTATACAGTCTTCTACCACACTATCCACCATAATAGCTCTACAATCTCTTCCCATAGAAATCTCTGCTCTCCTAACATAAATTAGAAATGTTCTTACATGTCAATATTCCCTTGCAATTAATATTATGTTAACGGTCAACACATATCTGACTTCCAAGAGCTAAAGTTCCAGAGGTTTACATAACAGAATGTGTATCTAGAATTCACACTTCGTTATTTCCTCATTCTTCACACTCTTATTCAAACAAAATTAAAATTAAATTATCTTTAAGTTGACCCCAAGTGCTCTGCAAAATAATCTATACCAAAAATCAAACATATTTCATCCTATTCCTACGTTTTACATAAATATCTACTTAATTTGACTTTGGCTTGCTGAACCAGATCTCCGGTAGCTCAGTCAGAATCTCAGCCAATATGAACGTTTGTCCACAGGCACCACACTTCCCCATGGCCTGGCATACCAGCTTGGTCTTCCCACATTTACAATGACACACTACCATTGCCTTTTATTAATTCATGACTGCCTTTCCGCTTGCACCACAGATAAGGCACCTTGGCACGGGTTGGAAAACCTCCATTTTACTGCCCAGGAATTAAAGTGAAACGGTTATGAAAGAGGTGGGCTGGCTTACTCCAGAAGAAGGGAACCTCCCACGCTTATTCCTATACTTATCCCTTATAGTAAACTTACACCCTAAGTCTTGTGGTATGAAGTCTATTCAAGGCTAATATAAGTAGCTTGGATTGAGGGCTAAGCACAGCCACTCAACCACTACATTTATCTGTTATGCCTCCAAATGGCATCCTCATGGCTGATGACCTCTCTCTGTTGTGGCCCCCGCGAGCTTTCAACACGAACTGACCTTGAGCTATCCTTCGACCAGCGCTATATTACCTCTGGGACAACACCCCAGCCCAGCCTGCTACATCACCATGCAGTGATACATAAACACTGCGACCTCTTTCTGTGATAACTTTAATTCTCCATGCTACGTGTAAGAATTCCAATAAAACTGGAAACTAACGTAAACGTAAACCACGAAGATGCCTGTTGTTATAATCAATACATATTAAAATTATTACGTATTTCAATATTGGTTAGTTTTAGTACAACTATTACATTACTATAACTGATAGCTGCGTGCTCAGTCATATTTTTACGTGAATCAACCCTTTATTCCATAGTTACAAACATACTTTGTTATAGACAAGTATCAGCTTCAGCAAGTCTTTATTTTGATAGAATTTACCGTTTATTGTAACTAATAATTCCATTCCAAAGTAAATAAGAAAATTTGCAAACCATTTGAATTCTTACATGTGACAATCCATAATACATGAAATTAAATTTATATCATCAAAATTTAATTATTGCATTATAGTGAGAGGAGAAAGGCAGTTTTTCAACACTATCACCGAGGGAACAGCGTACGTCCGGATGGATGGCCACCCGACCCTGAGAATACCAGCATCATCATCTCAACACCACGTGTTGATGGTGTCTTGCGCCTAAGTCGGGTTAACTCCGCCTGAATTAATTCTTACCTTTTGAGTAATTGCTCCTCAAAACCTATATGCACCCATCCCAGAGCGTTAAATATTGGTGTTATGTAAAAAATAAAGGTGATATTATTTAAAAAAAATATATATTGAGGTGGGTTAGTGGTTTGCATTACCCTTGCCTTCTTACCAACTGCCAACAGCACATGTGACACATACTTGGGAATGCAAGAGTTGGAGTAGTGAAGATAGGGGGGAAAATGTGATGTGGTTGGTTTAATTGGCAGCTCACACATGACAATGATGTAACAGTTTCAATAATATCAGGGATTGTCTTCCCTTTTGAGAAACATGTTATTGCTGAAATTGTTCATTGCTGGATGTAAGTGTGGAATAATCTGGAAAGAATTAACACAGAAAGACAGTTTTGGAAAGTGTTGTGGACTATGGTTTCCATTGCATATTCCTAGTGATAAAACACTATAGTGGATGTTAGAGGTTGAGAGAGGTCGGGGGGCTCTCAAATAATGCTGCAGTGTCTGTGATTCACTTAAGCATTGTGCCAGAGGTGGGAGAAATTCATGAGAAGCTGATACAACTAGTGCACTATTACTGATATGAAGTATTATGCAGTATAATTTTTAATAAGATTAGTTTGATTCTTAATGATTTTTTGTAATAGAATAATGAGTAATGGCTTATTGTGGGGATTTGTTATTGCATGTGCACTCTGGAAGTGATAGTACATTGCAAATTAAGGACAAAATTTTATACATAACATTCAGCCTAACTCGCTTAGACCTCTGAATGTGTGTGTATTGTATCATTAAATGTGGTACCCTTGTC
>NQII01000707.1:122486-230953 GCA_002778355.1 Clitarchus hookeri
ACACGCACACACACACACAAGGTAGGCCTCGCACTCGCCTCCAATAGACTAGCTACACCTTAGTGGCAAACACAATTTTTTTCATAACCTATTACTTATGTACACAGACAGTAATTTTCTGTAGGTGTGTATGTTATGTACTGGTACACTACATATGCTTTCAGAGATCTAAGTAGATTTTGTCCCATGCTATTCACAATAAGCCTGTTGCTCATCTACACCTTTATGGGCGTGTACCATCCTTAGCAACTGAGTTAGGCTAAATGTTATATGAATACATTTCTTATTTACTTACGTTAGGAATCACATGATGGAGTTTGTCAGTAATTTTTTGAGAACATTCTTTATATTTTTGATATATTTATTAGGAAAATTAATTCAGCTCTTTTATTAAATTAAAACCTCTATCCTTTTATGAACCTGTGCATGCCAAGGCAGTTATAATAATAGTATTCATGCAACTATAACACCCTCATTTTTTTTGCCAAAAAACTATATCTGTAACTTAGGTGGGTGTTATGTTATACATGAGATAATTTGAATCCTAAAATAATTCACCTCAAATCAAATATTACTGGCTATTACTTTTAACTTTAAAGCACCAAATTATAACTAGTTTCCAAGTGATATAATAAACAAACCATTTAAAAGATGTAATTTTTTTTTCAAACGCAAAATTTGGTTAGTTACGTAAACAAATATAAAGGCCACCTTGTTCCTCTTTAGTCCTCATAAACAAAGCAATTACATGTCTCTGTTGCAGTCATCATGACACAAAAACTATTACAACACTAATCTTTCCATTAACTGTGGCTGTCATTACCTATTTAATTAAAAACACCAGCTGCTTCCTCGTCATGAATATTTATACCCATCTATAACTTGCTTTGAATGTTGCATGCTTGATGTTGAGTTTGCACAATATTTTACGTGCTTCCAATTACAGCATTTCAGTAGAAACTGAATAATTGTCTTTTCTTAAATTCATGACAAACTCAAACAGTTTATCTTCTACTTCTGGATACGTACATGTCTTATCACAAAATGCACATTTGTTTTTAAGTGCACTTTGGATCTTTTCTTTTTCCTGGCACCATTCCCAAACACACTGCGCATTAATGTATTAATGTAAAATTGTCTTGCAGCATCTTATTTATTGTTTTCCTCTTTGTATTAAACTACTTTTAACTTAAATGCTACAGTATGACTCATCTGATTTGTTTCTCCATTTTAAGCCATGTTACATACCGGTAGACTCAACTCAACTTCCGCTGCGGGCTACGGCACCACGGCTGTAAAAATAACTTGTGCAAGTCCATTCTTTGTTTTCATGCTCGAGTTGTGACATTAATTAATGCACAGAAGTTTTTTTTGCCACTGGTATTATACATGAACATTTATATTTTTAATTTCTTGAATTCAGAATTATGATAGGTGTTATACACTGGCAGGTGTTATACTCGTGTAAATACAGTTTTTATTTTTCACTGTTAAAACTTTGCATCTTTAATTAAGTTCATAAAGTCTTAGTCAGATAATGGTTCATTAGCATTATAAGACAACATAGTACTTGTATTACATTCTGGCCTCTTAAAGCAACATATTCCTACAAGTTTACTGGAGAGATCTGTGAGAGTTTCTGAATAATCCTTACCTTCAGTGACATCTTCAACAACACAGTCATTGTTATCATCTTTATCACCTGCTTCTTTAGGATACATAATTTCCCTTCTCTTTGTTGGTGCTCTGGTGCTACATAATTATTCTGAAGTTTACTATATTATTTGACAGTTAGCAAGTATATATTTCACATAAACTGGCTTTTGCATGCTTTATGTCATTATCATTCTCTGTACTAGTACAGTAAAATTAGGCCAAATTTAAGGCTAACCCACAGATTCAAAACAACAACTTGAAACCTTTACAGATGTGTTAAGGAAGTTCCCCAGTTAATAACATAAAAATCCCACGTAATCCCAACCCTGTTTTTCCATAATTTTGACTTTAAAGTTGGCCATATTGGATTTTTGCTAGCACTTATTTAAAATGATGATGTGGGCTACTCATTGATCCTAAAGAGGTCCTTTTTTTTTATTATTCCTCTTTAAATTTACACATTGCTGATTCTAATAATGTTAAAGTAATGGTTGAGATAAAGAAATGGAGAAACTGCAGTGATGATAATCATTGATTCTCTAACTCTCTTTTTTATTCTTCTAACCCACTTACAGTATGTTTCAGAAAATTACTCGTGCTCTCTTTTCTTTCTGCACTTATCATTACTCTTGACAATCCTGATTTCATATCTTTACAAAGCTTCACATTCTATATCATGTTCTGCCTTCACCTTTCTCCTCATTAGTGCAGCACACCAAGAAATCTATCTATAGTCAGTTCACGACTGGAAGAGACTTTCTTGAAGCCCTGCTAAAGATCTACTTTCAAGCCCATTTCGTATCCTTCCGCCAAATGTGAACAAACATTGCCATGTGGCAGTCACATGGTAATGTTTACATGCAATGTTTACATTCCACTGTGTGTGCGTACATGTGTTCATACATGCACGTACCCATTATAAAAGTAAAGTTTTTAATCTTGACAATTTCACACAAAAGAATATGCGATGCAAGCGAAAAATATTTCATTCTATAAACCCAAAATGTGAGTATTAAAAATTTGATGTTTCGTGCGTGCGCGTGCGTGTGTGTGTAGGTTTGATTTTGACTGGGGGATTGGGTGGGGGAGAAAAACTTTCACTTTGATTACATATTATAGATGTGCCACAATACTTTGCATTGAAATGTGTCAACATTCAAGGAGTCCATCCAACAACATAAACATGGCACCGCCAATCTCTCATAAGCCCCCGGATGGCCGTGCTGTCACGAGGTCAGGAACCGAAGTTCCCATAACTCTTATAGTGGGTTTGCAACAAAAATGCAACCCGACAGACTTTGTTCAAATAATTGAGCCGGCGGTAGGCCGCTGTGTTTATGTTTTAGTTGGGCTCCGGGCCCGTATTTAATGCTATTAACCTCTGTTGCTATCTTAAAATATTTTTCCAAACAAAAATCTAACTTAAAACTAATACGAAAAGACATTGGTTTCACTAATGTCTAATATTCAAACAATTAAATTGAAACATGTTGCTAAGCAAATGCTTAGAGGAGGAACAAAATAAGTGTGCTACAGATTTTGTAAAGAAATGACAAAAACAAATTAAACATAAATAAAAAATGTGGCTCCAGTAAACAAAATATTAGGGAGAACTGTTGTTTAAAATAATTAAAGAAGCTGACAATGGTGTATCCTAACGTCTCCAGTTTGCATCAAGTTAAAACATCCTAAAGTCATAAGCTGCAGTACTTATAAATACTGTTTATTTATTTATTAGTTAGTTAGAAGTACCGGTAATAACTAATGGATTGTAGTGATTCCTTTTGCAGCAGAATTACCATAGATCAAAACAAAAAAGTACATAAACAACTCAACACAGCAGCAACTATAAAAAAAAGAAATGAATGGATCCATCTTCACTCCAAAAACTAGAAACCAATTATTTAAAAAAAATTACATTCTTTAATAGCTGCTCTCTGATGTAGACTGCTACTTTACATATAATGCTATAAAGCAATGCTCAACAACATTACCCTACAATTTTACACTACACAAAAAGATTTTGCAAAAAAAAGGATACAGCAAACGGAATGATGTGCTCCTGCAGCCAATTGATGATGGCATCCTTCCTCCAGCTACTGTTGGGGAACTTCTCCAGCTGAAATCACCACACAATACAACAAATTAAAATGTATTACCCTTGAATGTTGCCAACAGTATGTCTGTTGTATAGAATGTCTGAATTAAGCACAATTCTTTCCAAAACATAAACTTTTAAATATTTGGTTCTTGGTAGTATTTATTGGATACCAAAAGTATGATTGGATACTTCTATAATGCGAACGTGATAAGAATGTCTATAACTACTGTGCTAGACATTCTTAAACTTTTTATCATATTACATATAACTGTTTTCCCGATACCTGTGTTGACTAGCACAGAATCTAACATGTCACAAACAATATAAACATTTTATTTATTCAAAAACAAAAGGTTGGAGCTCACACCTGTGTGCTGTGATATGGTGCATTGTCCATGACCCTTCTATATTTTTGGTATCAGTAACTGTAGTTGACCCAGAAACTGAATTATGGTCCTTTTTAAATTAAGCAAATTAGGTTGGCTATGTAGCACTGAAAGTGAAACATATGACACTGATAATTTACAATAACTAAAAGACAATGGCTGTAGAACAGTGGTGTTGGGGAAATGCATTAATACACAATTGTTTACTTAAAAGATTATGACTGATTTCATCGATTACGATGTCCTCTCGTGTTTAGTGAAGTGATACAGATATGTTTAATAGTAGGGGAAGTTCCAGTTATATCGACTGTAATCTTTTTAGTGATGTATAACAATTCAATAGCAATTAACGCCGCAATGTAACTTATAAATACAAAACAAGCAGTTGCTTCAATCTTAAAATGCACCATCTCTCCATAACCTATATAAAATTAGTTGGCTATAACAAACTCACTATAGAGGAAATTTTCCTTACCATTGTCAGTTGTCTTTTTAATAAATTTCCACTGTATATATTGGGTTGTTTATGAAGAATCCCTNTGGGGAAATGCATTAATACACAATTGTTTTCTTAAAAGATTATGACTGCGATTTCATTGATTACTATGTCCTCTCGTGTTTAGTGAAGTGATACAGATATGTTTAATAGTAGGGGAAGTTCCAGTTATATTGACTGTAATCNTTAGTGATGTATAACAATGGCAATTAATGCCACAATGTAACTTCTAAATACAAAACAAGCTGTTTCTTCAGAATCGTAAAATGCACCATCTCTCCATAACCTATATAAAATTAGTTGGCTATAACAAACTCACTATAGAGGAAATTTTCCTTACCATTGTCAGTTGTCTTTTTAATAAATTTCCACTGTATATATTGGGTTGTTTATGAAGAATCCCTAGCAGGGGTTCACAAATTCCAACACAAAGTAGTTTTTATTTTTAATTACACATTGTAATACCACCTTTTGGTTAGGTGATTCATACACTCACATTTAAGTCTATATAACCCTACAATCCTAGGTTAGTGTAAAATCCAAAAATCTTAGGTTAGTGTAAAACCCAACAAACCTAGGTTAGTTTAAAAATTTAAAATAGTGATTACGAAATTAGTCTGACGTTAATGCCCCTCGTATATTCGTGTTCTGCATCATTAGTGGAGTGGAAATATACCATTTTCCGAGAAATTATTGTTATTTTTACAGAAAAGCCCCCTAAACTTAATAATTACTCAAATAAAATGTTAAAAAGACACTTAGACAACGTTCGACGATGTTATCAAGTTATTAACAAATTTTCTTTATGTTCTTGTAAACACATTTCGTAGGCCAACATAATTGACCTTAGCACACACAACTTGCAAACGCAATGGTTAATACTACATATATTTTAACATACTTTAGAACTGTGGATCTGGAGCTTTTCAACATTTCTGCCACTCTTTCCGCGACGTTGCAGGGTTTCATTTCCCCTCGCCTAATTAAGAAATACAACGATTCTGTGAGGTTAATGATGTCCTGTTGGCGTTGATGAGTGGTGACTTCACTTTTATTCACCTTGCTAGAACTCATGACTGCACACAAAAACTACCGCAACATACAACGTAAAATACAGTAAATAAAATTTTAAGCAAACCTGAAATAAATTAAAACAATATTAAACACGTGAGAACGCACTACGAGTAATCTCTTATACAGGTATCAGAAACGAAAGGAATCTGCACAATGAGAAATAATAAAGAGCGGATATTAGTATTAAAAAAAAAACAATAAATGAAATATTATAGGTTAAACAAGATAATCGCACAGATTCTCTGGCACGTGTGTCAACCACATCTCGCCAACAGCACACGGAACGAAGGTTTGCAAACAAATGGCCGCTCTACTTTCACCTTGAGCGTCATCATGTGACTATGCGAGAAGCATTGAAATCTAAATACGTTAGCATCATGTCATTAATAATTAGCATAATAAGATACAAGTCTTTTCAAAACCCATTTGTAAGCGATAAATTAACAATTACGTTAAAACTTTGGAACTATTTCCTCTCTTTGTGCTGGCAACCTAATGGCATAACTGTATCCGCGCCCGCCGCTGTTTGTAATGTTATATGCATGTAGCTAACGGCTAGGGTGTTTTTTCAAAGGTTGATTTTCAAAAGTTTCTTCCAGTCGTGAACCGACTGTAGTTGGTCTCTGTTTAAAAGTGATCAATGCCCGGTGTTGCAGAAATTTGTACCTGGGGGTTTTCAGTGAATGCCTTGTAATGTTTTGTTTATTCCTGTTGTATAATGATTCTGGTATTGTATAATGTGTTTACTTTATTGGCATAATTTGATGGGGTTTGATTGAAGTTTAGCTGTGTTCATTTTAAAGATACTTTAAATGAAGCTATATAATATGAATGTGGGGTTTGGTAGGCACCATGGAGTATCTTCTGCTGTGTAAGAAATCATTGGATGATTCTGTTCGGATAACTGCCGAAGAACATGCTATCTTAATGGAGTATAGAAAATTACAAGATGATATCGCATGAGAGATTGAGGTAAAGGAAAATACCACAGTTCATATTAAATATAGAAAGAGGTATAAACATCTGGTTGCAGCATCAAGCGAAGGTAGTAAAGACAATATGGTTAAATGCAAAACCCCACGTACACAGTTTTATTTCAAGAGTTAATATGTAATCTATGGAGGGCTAGTAGATTTACAGCAGAGAATTCTTGAACCCTGGTAAGGAAATCTCCAGTACGATTCTAATTTTTTTCATTGTAGAATCCAATCATTCATAAGCAGGCATAATGAGTGATGACTGAAGAAGAGATGTTAACATTCAATTCTCAGAATTGATTAACATGAGGACTGCAGATGGACGCTATTACTGCCGCTGTTTTAAAGTTTTTAAAGTAGGAAAATGTATGCAGAACTAGAAGCGCTGCGAGCATTAATTGAGGGGCTAGGTAGCGAAATGGTTAATGTGAGCATGAGTGTTAATAGCCTTTGTAAAAAAATTATTACTATAAAAGAAAGTGTGAATGAAACTGTAAATACTAAGAATGAGAACATAAATAGCCATATAACTAATGTAAGTGATTTAGTAGATATGAAAATAGACACTAAATGAGAATGTAGACAAGAAAATAGAAGGAATTAGCCAGTTAGTGAATACAAGAATTAATGAGTGGAAGGATGGACAGCGTCGAGAACAAAATGAGTCGAATGAAGAAGGAATGGCAGGAATTTCTGCAGCAGTGGAATTCTACTATCACAACATCGCCAGCCAAGAAAAATCAGGGAACAGTACAAGTCGTAACTAACACAGCAACCTCCGAGGATAGTCAGCAGTTTTGCAGCATTGGTGTCACGCAACCAGTAGTGGGGAAGGGAGTCTCAAGCCTGCTCCCTACAATGGCCAAACTTCATGGTGAGAGTACCAACACCAGTTTGAAATAGTCGTAACCCTGAATTGATGGACAGCCGAACAGTTGGCTTACTACCTTGCTCCTGTACTGAGAGGTCCCACACTCAACATACTACAATCTCTGCCAGAGTGACATCGACTGGAGTACCCCACACTGGTGTCATCCTTGGAGCTATGTTTTGGCGACCGGTACCTGTGACATGCCCATTATGCCCAGCTGCGAAGCTGCACTCAGCAACCAGGGGAGCCACTGCAGGAACTATGGCAAGACATTGTGCGGCTCTCTCAACTATCTCTGAAAGAGTGCTCCGAGGAGATGTGCGACATCATCACGGTTGGCTTCTTCATCGATGTCATCGCCGACACAGAGGTACGGCAAGTGGTATGTCTGGCTACACCCCACAACATGCAGGACGCCCTGGCCCGAGCACTTGAGGTGGAGTTAACAAGACAGGGAGTCGCACCCCGACGTCAGGTACGGCCAGTGACTAAACAAAGATGACGAAGACAGCATGAAGAAGACAGTGAAGGAGTTGCAGATGGCTGTGTAGGACATCGCTTCCAGGGTCCGTGCTACAGAGCTTTGCCGCCCCCCACCCAGCCGGGCTGAATGTTGGTCATGTGGACAGCTGGGGCACCTTAGCCTATTGTCCACAACAGTAGTCACGGCAGCCACGGCAGCAGCGCTAAAAGAGGCAGTGAGAAGCAGGTGAAAATATAGCACATTCTGAAAACTTGTAAATACCGATCTGGGGGGGGGGGCGAAGGTAGGTTACTGCTAGAGGGAAGGCCCCCATTGTTCTTAGATGTACGGTCTGTGAAACAGGATTGGGATGCAATACTTGTGGAGGGGAGCCTGAATGATGTTCCTTGCCAGATGGTCATTGATACTGTGACGACCACAACAGTTGTAAGACGAGACGTCCTTGGGCCTGCCCCCCAGCTATCGCCTGACGACAGTATGGAACGGTGCTATTTGACTACAGTAACAGGTTAGACCACACCAGTTATTGGTAAGAGAAAAGTGATCTTGAGGCTTGGTGACTTTAGTATAGAGCACAATGTTTACATAGCAGAAATAGAGGATGAATGTCTTTTGGGGTTTGATGTACTGTGTAGGTTGGGGTGCTGTATCGGTACTCAACTTGTGCTAAGGGTAGGCAGTACAGAGTTGGGGGTGTAAACACTGCATGATTTGTCCTCCCAAATTAGAAGCCCAGTAGTATGTGGTCACCCTACTGTGCTGCCCGCTTCTAGTGAAATTGTTATTATAGGCAGAAAGGAAAGTTTGTCAGACATTTGGGCCTAATTGAGCCAGCAGAGAGGATTGGCATCCTGCTAGGTAAATTCTTTTTAGCGAGGACTTTGGCCTCTTCTAATTCTAACAGTTTTCCAGTTAAAATGATACATTTTTCCGATAGTGTAATTAGACTTAAGGAGGGGGCCGTGAATGTCACCAGAAGTACTGGAGAAACTGCTAGTATGAACAAAAGAAAATCTTAACTCGTGACATGAGAAGGCTGTCTCTGAATTATTGCAGAGAAACAGGGATGCCTACTCTTGTGGACCAAATGACTGAGGACTGCCACTAGCTTCGCATGAGGCAGTTGAAGGAATTCTGAAGGAAATGAGGGAGTTTGATGTGATAGAACCATCAGTTAGTCCATGGTTGTCACCAATTTTACTAGTTAGGAAGAAAGGTGGCTCTCTGCAGTTTTGTTTTGATTATTGCCAGCTTAATAATATGACAAAGAAAGATTCTTATCCACTTCCAAGGATAGATGACACATTAAACAGCTTAGCAGGTTCGCAATGGTTTTCTACTTTGGACATGAAGAGTGGGTACTGGCAGTGCGAGGTGGCCCCAGAGGACCAAGAGAAAACTGCATTTTGTGTCCATGGGAAAGGAACCTGACTTTTCCAAGTTATGCCTTTTGGGCTACGTAATGGCTCTGCTACCTTTGAACACCTGATGGAAAAAGTTTTGCCTTTAGATATCTGTCAGGTTTACCTAGAAAACTGAGTTGTTACAGGAAGGACATTTGAAGAGCACCTACCACGCTTGGACACCGTATTCCAGAAAGTGGCCGCAGCCAACTTGAAACTGGTTGCTAAGAAGTACCACCTGTTACAGAAGAAAATAAATTTCTTGGGATATGTGGTGTCATCCCATGAAATTGAAACAGACCCCGAGAAAACCAAAATAATAAGAAATTGGCAGACACCAACTGACAAAACTGATGTGCGGTGTTTTCTGGGATGATGTGCCTATTACCGTCTATTTGTACCTGGGTTCGCCATGATCGCCAAGCCACTACATGATCTGACTAAGGCAAATTGGAGATTACATTGGTCCACTGAGAGTGAAAATACTTATAGTAAACTAAACAAAATCCAGATATCTTCACCAGTCCTGGATTTCCTGAAAATTGAGGGTGTATTCATTTTGGACACTGATGCTAGTGATGTAGATATTGGAGCTGTATTATCTCAGGTTCAAGATGGGGAGGAAAGACCACTAGAATACTTCAGTAATATATTGCATAAGCCTGAGAGAAATTACTATATTACACTCAGGGAGCTTCTGGCCATGGTGAGGGCAATTTCACACTTTCACCCCTACCTTTATGGCAGTCATTTTATTATATGAAATGACCATGCTTCATTACGCTGGCTACTAAATTTCAAGAACCCCAAAGGTCAAATAACCTGGTGGATACAGCATCTTCAAGAATATGACTTTGAAATACAGCACAGATATGGGCGACTTCACATCACTGCAGATGCACTTTCTAGGAGGCCATGTGTGCCATTTTGTTGTCATTGCAAACGCCAGGACGAAAAGAATGGTGAATCGCTGAAGGTACAGAGGAGAAGAATTCAAGGTTGTCAGTCTTGTGATGGGACACCTACCTGGAGTGAGTGCGAGAGTGAGTGAATGTGTGTGTGTGTGAGTGTGTGTGGGAGTGTGCGAGAGTGTGTGAGAGATTTAAACAGCTTTTAACTTTGAGTTCTTGAGAGCTGATGAGGGTGATTGAGGTGAATATGGAGTGGTGCCTGAATGAAATCACGGGGGGAAATGAGAGATCACCGAGAAAACTCGCCAACCAGCGGCATTGTCCAGCACGATTCCCACATGTGAATATCCGGGAGTGACCCGCCGGGGATGGAGTGATGAGGGTATTATGAAAGATTAGCTGAATTATCACACTTTTTAACCATTACTAAAGTGGAAAGAAGCAGGCTGTCAGCCATAATGAGAAGAGATATCTAGTATCAGTGGTATTCCATCATATTGAAGAATGGTGTGCTTTACAGAAACTAGGAAAGCAATGATGGAGAACACACACATTTACAGTTGGTCCTTCCAGAATGCAGGTTTCCAGAAGTCTTAAAGGAACTGCATAATGCAGCAGCCAGTGAGCACTTTGGTGTATAAGACCCTTGACAGAGTTAAACTGAGATTCTACGGTCTTCATTGTTGGGTGGACATTGAGAAGTGGTGCCGATTGTGCGATACCTGCACTGCGAGGAAGGGCACAAGAACCAGGGGGCAATGTCACCTCTAGAAATACAATGTATGAACCCCATTCGAGAGGATGGCAGTGGATATTCTGGGACCCTTGCCTGTCACAGAGAGAGGTAATCGGTATCTTCTGGTGGCCCAAGAGTACTTTACTAAGTGACCTAAAGTCATTCCCCATCCAAACCAAGAAGTACGTTCTGTGGCAGATGCACTTGCTCGTAGAGCATGTCTTCTAAAGTTTTGGGGTGCTACTAGAACTCCATTCTGATCAGGGAAGAAACTTTGAACTTGTGGTGTTCCAGGAGGTAACAAAGATTCTTGGGATGAAAAAGACTAGAACTACAGCCTTACACCCTCAGTCGGATGGAATGGTCAAGAGGCTTGATCACACTCTTGAGCAATACCTTTCGATCTTTGTGGCAGACAACCATAAAGACTGGTATTCAAAGGTACCATTGTTTCTCCTTGCTTACCGTTCTGCAGTTCACGAGTCCACAAGGGCAACACCATCAAGGATGCTGTTTAGAAGAGAGTTATACCTCCCAAGTGACCTGTGACTGGCTGTTAGGATGACCAACAGAAGAGGAAGCTGCAGCCCCTGATTATGCCAGAGAATTATGTAACGGACTCATCTGCATTCATGATTTTGCTCGACAGCACCTCAGATTAAATAGTGACGTGATGAAGATGGGGTATGATAGGAGAATGTCGGGCGAGGTATTTCAAGGACAACTGGTGTGGCTGCACAACCCTCAGAGAAGAAGGGTACTGCCCGAAGCTACAGAAATGTTGGGAAGGCCCCTACAGGATTCTGAATAAGATCAATGATGTGTTCTTTTGGATTTGTCTCAAGGCTCTCGGGCTGAGCCAAAGGTTGTCCATATCGACCGACTGGCACACTATGAAGGTTCTGTCGTTGCAGAACCCGTTTGGGATGAACAGATTTGAGGAGGGGGCAGTATTACACGCTCACTACTTTGCATATCGCGCAAATGAGTGGAAGTGAAGGACAATGTAGTTATATGATAGTGGTGGCAGTAAGTCAATGCAATGATTTGAATGACAGATGAGCGAACCGCATTTCTGTTAAAATTGAGCTGACACGATTATCCCTTTTGTGGCATTTGCTGCTTACACTTGTACTGACTTTCTGGATTTATCTGAAGAATTTTCTATTGGTGTGCTGCCCTAGTGTCTCAGCTAGACTCGGGGTGCGGCGAACCTTCCGGGTCAAGGCCAGCAGCTATAAAAGGAATGTCGGGCCTCCGAGCCAGCAGTTGTTGAATGGGTGAGTTTCAGCGATAGAAGACTAGTGAGAAGAGAAGCATGCGGCGTGAGAAGTGACCAGCGGGTGGGAAATCCGCAACTGCGAACATCAGAGTAGTGGAGAGTATGGCTGCAAGCCAGACTATTGGACTGGATGCGTGAGTGAAAGACATTACGATTGATGGCAGCAGATAGACTGAATGTGTCTTAATGATGAGTATGAGTTAATTTACATTAACCAAACAGACACATAAAGAAGGATGTTAATTAGAGTTGAAAATAGACATTAAATATTGTGCTCACTGTGAAATGAAAAGAGTAAAGTGGATACAGTTAACTTAATGTTTTAAATAATAGCTGTATAAATAAATTAAAAATCAAATTTAAATTTAGTTCTTTTATTTTTATTAAGACCTCCATCCCTCACGAATTCAGATATGCCCCTCAGCCATCCATGTAACAATAGCAAGGTCACACTGTAATAGGCATGTGCACACCTTTTTTTTCACATGCCTCGGTGAGGTATAGTTCTCTCTCTCTCCCCCCCCCCACCAACATAATTCTTGTTGTCACCATGGCACCATGATGAATCATAGTTGAAAAACCAAACTCTGGTATGATTTTACTTAACTGATTTTGCAGAACCGGCTACTCCTCCATTTGTCTAACAAGGTCCCTTTTATAACCTCTTATATTATAGGTTCTGTAATTTTATCTGTTTTCCCACAGATAGATTTAAATAGGAATCCTCTGGTGTGTGTGTATTTGCTATTGAATTGGAGCATAGATTGTGTATGTTAGGGCTATATGCATCTTGTAGCATTTTAGCTAAAAAGCTTTATGCTATTTTTCAAGCTGTTGAATTTTTTTAGTAAGGGATTTTACATCAGTGTCTGGTGTGCTCCAATTAGATGAGTGCATGTCAGTCATCTAGTCTGGTTCATGAGCAAAAGGGCAGTTACATAACTGACGAAAGAGGCTTTCAGACATGCACTGTGTCCTGTGTCCATGTTATGTGCTGCATGCCACCTGTTGTAGCATCTGAACTGCACTCCTCTCTGATCTAGCTTTGGACCTTCTGTAACTTGCTTGATCAGTGTCAGTCTGGCTTGCTCACCCACAGGGAAAATATTGTACTGACTGCTGTGAATCTGGCACACCTTTGTTAAACACAAACACATCCTTCACTCTGAAACTCTGCCTGTTTATGATGCCTTTGAGACCCCAGTAACTGTGTGTCACATTCTTTTGGACTGTCGAAGTCATCGCCACATCTGCCACCGAGTCTGCAGCACTTTTTATTTGTGTGGTAGCCTACGGAGAATGCTTTATGGTGGGAGTACGTTTATGAGCAGCCTACTTTCAGTAATACGGTGTAGTGTTTTTTTAATATTTGTTTTGATGTTTTTTTTAATTGGTTTTGTTATTGCACATTTATGTACTTTGTTTCTTGTTTTTAGCTTCTTAATGTATTTTTCAGTACTAGTTTGTTCTAAATTCTTTTTGTTTTGGGCATAATAGTGGCCACCAAAGGCTAAACCTCCTTGGGAAGATGTGAAGCTCCATATGGCCACCAAGTATTATATCTTCCTGAATGAGAACTCCACCACCAGCAAACCAGTGTCTTTTGGCATTGGTTCACTACTCTCTCTTAATGTGTACACATCCAGAATCGCTAGTAAGACTAAATCTGCTCTCGTCCCTAACAAGCAATCGACTCCATCACTAAGCTGTCCACTCCTTGTGTTCCCAGCACCATAACAAATGCCGTCTTCGATGGGTAGGCATCAGCATACACCTTAGTGGTTGCAGCGTGTGAGGCCATGCTCTTGTGCTCTAGCACCTACCAAATTTTCATTTATTTTAATGAATATTTTATTTAATCAAAGTTTTTAATATAAAATATCATTGGCACAAAATTGATTGTATTTTCCTTTAACAACATAACATTACTTGGTTAGAGCTTAATTGTGTTGCCAGAGATAATTATTTGCAGGTTTTTAACCTCCTTACGTACCGCGTCAATGCACTACTGTGGCTTAGCACGGCTGCCGCTCCTCAAGCCAAACCCTCGTGTTTGCCGGTGCAGCAAAGAAACATGGGAATCTCACTCTTATCTGCGCCTCCTTCATGCTCCCTCAGCTTCTGCATGGTGCAGGAAACTCAACAGCGTTGCATGCTCACTGAAAAACGTTCAAACTAAACTCATTACTCAAAAACTATCCACCTAAATATTTTCAAAATTTTAATGGTAAATCTTTAATATTTTCTAACCATGATTCAGTCATAAAACTCTCTTTACTAAAAATATTTTAAACATAAAAAATGGTAAAACAATGGTCTGTTGATTACTCTTCTGGACGTTCACAGAAAAATAGTAGCAAGCAACAAACTTTTTGGTTTTTAGATATAGATGGGTGGTATGGGTGTGAAATGAAGAGGAAACACTAAAGTTTATACCTCTTTTAAAGCATTACACTCGTGATTTCCGTGTTACGATGTATAGAACTTCAAAAATATTTCAGCCGTATAGGAGAGTGGCATCTACGAACTTTCTGCTTTCGGTTATCTTCCATTCCTCTTCTCTAATCTTGTATTTGCATACAGTTAAACTAATGTTGCTAGTTATTAGTTAAAAGTTTACATTGTAGCATACATTATTATTAAACCCAAGAATCACAAGTAAAATAGAGTAAGCATATTTGGCTACAGTAATTTACAAGTTACTTTCGATTTCAAATCACACTTGCCTCGCCCAATTAAATTCACATTTAACACCACATAAAATTAGGGTATGTAATAGTTTGCCATAATTGTTGTCATTTACAAAAATTCATAATATATATGCATTTATTTCTAATTAATTAATGCATATATAAAATATAGTTGGCATAGATTATTTCTAGATTTTAAACATTTTAATCCTTTACATCTGTCCATATTGCTACAGCTGAACATGGAGTCTATAGTTAATTTGTTATGACAACTAAACAAGGGCTGTGAAGTATGTTCATAAATCTCTAACCCAAACTGTAACTTGTGTTCTGGATTGAAACTTAAGTGTATAATTAGCTGAACTCTTTTTCAGTATTTTTAGTTTTGTAGTTTTGTATTAATTTTTTGATACGTGGCTAATACACTTTGAAAAAAAATTCAATGAAAATTATGTTATATAAAATGTTAAACTATTAGGTCTACTTATAGTGTAATAGTGTAGAGTTAATAACCCTAAAAGCTGTTTGTTTAGTTCAAATAAAATACAATATATAAATCCATAAAATGGCATAACTTTGATGTGTGACGTCTTTTGGAATAGCAACCTCGCTCACCCACTTTGTGAGCGCCTCTCAGTCGACACGTGTCATGAGGCAGGTGGCGGAGCGCAGTTACACGTGTCCTGCGGCTTAGGCCTTCCCCCTTCACCCACCCACCTCCCTACGCCTCTAGCAGGCCCGTGTGAAAGGCATTGTTCTGCTTTCTACCACCTCACCCCCTCCCCTAATAATAGAGACACGTGCCGACACATAAGGAGGGAGGCTGGCGTCCATATAAACCCCTTTATGAGAGAAGTGGGGAATAAGTCAATTATTACCGCCCAGAGACGTTAGTTCAAGAGAGCAGTCAGTTGAAGATCGCCGAGCAGAGAGTTAGGCCAACCGCGCCAGTGCGGCCGGGGGGGGGGAGGTTCGGACCCCTGGCCACGTCAGTAGAACAGCAGTCCAGTGAGACGGCAGCACCTGCAGGCCTTGCAAAGGCCGCCCATCGCCGGAGCTCACCCTCCACAGCTGACATCATACCAGCAAGAGTTAAGTATACAATCATCGTTGCGCAGAGAAGCCCCCCACTCAACCACGAAGTCATCCACAGTTAATACGAGTAGTCAAATTCAAATTAGAGTACCACGCCTCTCAAGTGCTGCTGTATGTTATTTGTGATAAATTCGAGACAATATATTCGTCCTTCAAAATTAAACAGCAACCGACTACATTATTTGCAAACCCCTTAACCTTCAGGCATCATATAGTCTATGCCGGGAGGATGTAACTACGACGCTATAAGTCACCCTGTCTTCCACAGTGGCGGTACAGCGTCAACTTCCAGCAAATTAATTATTTATTGCTCACTACTGCTAGGTGTGTTGAGAGAAGATCAAAAAGTAATTGTCAAGTTTATAAAAAAAAACATTTTTCCATATCTCTTAGCACTATTTATGCTCTAATTTGGGTTTGCATTTAAAATTCCCTTATTTCCATTGCATATCGAATAATGAACCTCAATTATCCTGCATATTCTTATATTTTTGGAAGAAAACAGTGTAAATGCATTTGTTTTAATTATAATAATTTAGTAGTCCGTGTAGCTTGCAAACAACACATTACACAGCAGATTCTTTTTAAAATAGCGTACACACAAAATCCAGCTTTGTATTAGATAATTATTAACACCTATTAGCTTAGACTCAAGAAACATGTGAGAATCATAACATGTACAAAAATTGCGTATGAATTTCACTATTAAAATACAAAAAACTTGTGGTGTTTTTAAAATATAAAAAACTTGTGGTGTTTAGTTTAAGGCATAAGCTGACCAAATTTTGTTTACAGTGTAGGCTCAAAATATGTACGTTTTGAGTTTTGATAAAAATAACTTTTGTCCGGAATTTGATTTGAAACAAAATATAAACATTTATCACCTACCTGACAAAGTTTGGCATTTTCTCGAGAACATATGAATATAAAGCAAAATGAACAGACCGTTTTTGAAAAGGTGATAAGTTGTAAAGTGCAGGTAATTAAAATTTGAAAGCTGCTGCTATTAATATTTGGGTGCCAGTGCTGCTGTTAGATGATTTCAAATGTGTGGCACGAGTTCTGATAATTTTCAATTCCATTACATCTTCTATGTGTAAACGAGTTTTGAATTTGGTGGCAAAGTATTAAAATTGCTTTTATCAGTATTGACACATACGTGATGTCCCAAACACCTCTTACAGCTTCTCATGAACCCAGTCAAATTTTAAAATGACACCGGACGTTATCTATATGACTATCTTGCAAGTTTTTGTTTTATCTTAACAAAATAAAGACAAATTGTAACTTAGTATGGGCAAAAAATATGTTGCAATGTTCCTTACTATTTTTTTCCCCAGAAGAATAACTTACAATATTGGTAAAATCATGGAATGAAACTAGTCATTATCAAATATTCAATAGAAATATATTGTTTTTTTTTAAGCAAACTAATTTACATACAGTTAAGGAGAAAAATTTAAGACTGATAAGTGTAGTTTTACTAAGAAGGCGAAATTTTTACAAAATAGCTTATACGTAGATAGCCACATTGTGGCCCACTAAATCTCATATTTTCGTGATGGGGAGGGGTGGGCTGAGATCTGTATTTACTCACACGCCAGAAAAATATGTTGAAAATAAAGGGGGAGGGGGCTGAAGCTGACTACATCTATAGTACGGGGTTCTTTTCAACTGCCAGCCGCCGCTGAATATACATGTCCTCTGTAGCCATGGTTGCTCATGGGCTACTATGAGTAAACCTTTGTAGAGCTGATTGTGTTATTAGAAATGCTGTCCAAGCTCATGACACAATGGTGTATGTGATTCTGAACTCCCTCTGCCACAGTAGCCACACTTAGACCTTCTTCCAACTTTCCAATGCTTAGACTCAGGTAAATTCGCCCAGATGTTGTCTATGAAACTGTCTAGTGGTCATATCAGATATCAGACAGGAACTTGATGTTGTTTAACATGATGTGCACTGTCCAATAGCTTTCACTGCAATGCTGAGTGTATGCTGTGCTTGGCATCCTTTGCACAAGCCCATAGTACAGTCGTCAGCAGTTATCTGAGCATGTGAGCTCCCTAGTCCGGGCTTGAGGGATGTCTGGTACAGACAGATCAATGGCAATGCAACAACAGTCACATAATGGCAGTACACGAGCAGGACGAAAAACATTCTCTGCAGAGCCCTAGAGACAAACTTTGGTTATTTTCAAATTACAGCTATAACGTGCGTTCTTGCATGCAAACTGGTAATGAACTATACTGCAACATAATTAACAACAAAAAAAAAAACAAAATTACAAAACAAAGCCACAAAATTTTGTAAGTAAATGTTGCATATAGACTCGGGTAATGGCATTCAACGAAAAAATATTTGTTCATTATTTTATTTCCTTCTTCTTCTGTTTATAATGAATATTAGTGGGTGTTATCACTATATTGTGATAATATATGTAGTAAATCTTCAGAAATTATCTAATGAATGATGATATAATGTGTGCAGTAAAATACATCGAATTTCCAGCTTAACTACATTTCTAAATTCACTGTATAGAACATATATCAGTAAATATTAATAATCACAACAAATGGCATTAGACATAATAGTATTATACATCAAGTTCATAGCAATATTTAAAAATTAGTGTTGTTGACTATATAAATCTCACTATTATCCTGATAGATGGCTTGGCCAGTGATGTCAGCGCACTTATGTATACTGGAAGAATTAGCTGATTTTGCACTAACTATCTCATCCCACATAAGTTTCCCTGTACAGTAAAACTGCAACGTTACGAACACCGCCATAATGAGAAACTCCTTATAACAAACAAAAAATTTAGTATATGTTAGTTTACCACTAATTAACAAGCATTTTTCCTTGTCCTTAATGGCAAACTTCCTTATAACAAATAAACTTTGCCAATTAAAATAAAGAAGTAACCAATTTAATTAACACTTTTATTCGTAAATATAATTTTTTTAACTGTTGCCGTCTTTACGGAATTCATTTTCTGCATGTTAAAAACATAAACATTCTCGTGCGATCAATGTCATATATATACACAGCATGAAGATGTTGCACTTCGCATTCAGTAAAACAAAATGGCTGTGGCAATCACTGCAATTTTTTTGTTGATCACTTTTTAACATGTACGAACGTGTACAACTTTAGATTGCCTGTCTTGATCTTTGAAGTTGGCAATAATTTTTTTCTTGCTATGTATACGAGTTGTAACGTGAGAACATAACCTATTCATATGTGTAAATCTATGTTACTCCCAAGTGGTTTTAACGTGATGCGGCAAAAGTTTTGGCGTAATTTATTATGTGATCGTAGAACCAGTTTGGGCGTAATTCATTACGTGATTGTAGAAGCAGTTTTTGCGCTATTTATTTATTTCGTGTCTGGGTCATTTATTTATTTGTTTTGTATGTTTTAACATGTACGAAGTTTGTATTATTTTAATCACAAATGGATAAAAAAAAAAACAAGGCAATTTTGGTGGCAAAAAATTAGAAATTTTAAATGCTGTAAATGCAGGTGAGAAAAAAACTGATGTCGCCAAGAGATATATACTTGCCACATAAACCCTTTCCACAATTATTTCAAACAGAAATGAGTGTTTTTTTTATTATAGTAGATGTTTACATTTTTGGTGTTAATACAGTAGTAACTTTTTATTTGTGTGTAAGGCTGTAGTTGCCAGTAACTAAAAATTGGTTTTTTAAAAAAAAGAGTAATTATTCCAATAAAATTTCAATTTTGCCCCTTTATAAAGAACTCCTTTATAACAAACCTGGTGTAATTTAATCCCTTCAGTTTTGTTATAGAGGTTTTAATGTATCTGCATGCACATATACAAATTTATATTTATAAATGAAAGAGTATTTAGCTGTTTCAAAAGTAACAGTTTCAGTCTCTTAAAACAAGCCGGTCATACTATGATCGTATCTCTCACGAAGAAAAATATGTTGCTATTTTTAAACAATGTGTGGAATGTAATTGTACTCTTGTCCAGCTGAGTACTCAAAATTCATCAGATAAATGGCAAGTTGGTTGCCAGTTAGGATGCATCATTGACCTTGAGACAAGGCTTTGTTTACTAATATGTGTGGCGTGTGAGCATTTTCCTAACCATGTGACAATTTTTCTCCCTAGTAAAATTTTTTTAATCCCTCAAGGTTACATCTGGCCATAAGAAAGTATTGCCACGGAAATGGAAAATAGCATAAACAAGCTTCACGTGTGTTCTGTTTCCTTAGAATTTTAAGCAGTGACTATAGAGTTTTAATACAGTAATCTGTTTAGAAAAGATACAGCATTGTCTCCTAGATTAAAAAAATGTTTTTTTAGAAGAATAAATATTGTAAACAGAGTGCTGTGTACAGTGATTTTTACTGACTTTGACACTTTTGAATGATTACATTTATGTTTCAATAACCAAATTTATAAATTGGCAACAAAATATTCACTTTTGTTTCTGTCCTGAAAAATGATTTATTTTGAAATATTCCATACTTTTAAAAAAATTTGAATAGACACAACTGCTTACAGTGAGACTCACATGACAACTAGGGAGGCCCCTTAAAACTGGAGGAGACAGATGTGAATATTATTATGGTTAGTGATAGTGATATAGTTACATATGAAGTAAGCAGATAAATAGTAATGCATATTGTTAATATATACGTTCCGCTTTACACACTGCAATGACACAACCAGCTATGTTGACATTATCCTATCCTCAACTTGCTTGAGGGTTCTTTCACATTAGTTTTCCTTGAATTATTGGAAGTTGATTTATAAAACTGGGTCCCCAAAAACAATTTTACTTTAAAGAAATTTAAAACCAGTAATGATTGATGCTATAGTAATAAAAATGTTACAGATGATTGACATTGTATTTAAGTAGTTCCGCAGCACTATTTTGTAACACGAATTACTGAAATTGACATGTTTGCCACTATTGTGTTAATTTTATGCATGCATGTGTGTGTGTGTGTACAGTAATACCCCGGACTTGCGCGATAGGTGGGACCGAGCGATAACCGTGTAAGTCGAATTCGCGTAAGTCTGAGTTCAATTTTGCATATAAATACATATAAATTATGTTTAGTTCGGACCAGAGTCTAAAGAAAACAATAATTTAGAAGAAAATGTTTAATAAAATGTATGATAATAAAACAATTTACATTGTTGTGAATAAAAAAACCTAAACCGAAGTTATTTTGACGTAGAAGGCTTCATGTATTCTAACATTGTCGCCTGATGAGTTAAATTTTTCTTCTTGTCATGCAAAATTTCCTTGTAGCACGCCAATAACTTTTTTATTCCCCGTTTTGTAGTAGAAATACGCTCTTCGTTGGAGTCTATTTTTCTAAAATTTGTAACCCCTTTTCAATTGAACTGAGGCCTTCTGTTAAGTTTGCAATCATAATTTGATTTTCCTATTCAACTTGGTCTAACGAATCAGTTTGTTCAATGTCTTGCTCATGCTCACGCATTTCTATAAGCTCATCAATTGTCAGCTCTTGATTGTGTGAATCCAGCAATTCTTGAACGTCAGCACCATCCACCTCTAAATTTAATTGTTTGGCAATATCGACCACTTCTTCAATTACACTATCAATTTGTTCAAGATCTGGCGCTGATTCTCCTTGGGTTTCAGTGGTGAAAAAGAATGGACACAATTTTTTCCAGATGCCATTCAAAGTTTTTTGTGAAATCTCATTCCAAGATTGTCCAACAATTCTAACAGCATCTAAAACATTGAATTGCTTCCAAAATTCTTTTACAGAAAGCTTGTTGTCTTGTCGCATAGCTTCATGTATATGCGCAAACGATCGTCTTGTGTAGTAAGCTTTAAATGTTTTAATGACTCCCGGGTCCATCGGTTGAACCAAGCTGGTGGTGTTTGGTGGCAAAATTACAACTTTCACCCGTGAATCAAAATTAATTAGAGTAGCAGGAGAGTGACCTGGTGCATTGTCAATTATTAGCATCACTGTAAATGGGATTTCTTTTAATTGGCAATAACGTTTGACTTCAGGAATAAAATGATGGCCAGACCAGTCTTCAAAAAGAGAACCTGTCACCCAAGTTTTCGCATTAGACTTCCAAATGACGGGCAAACCAACTTTAGATTTATTTTTTAAGGCTCTTGGATTTTCTGAGTGTTAAACTAAGATAGGTTTCAATTTACAATCACCAGCTGCATTCGCACCAGCCATCACTGTCAATCGATCTTTGGCGGCTTTAAAACCTGGAAAGGTTTTCTCTTCACGCGCGATAAAAGTTCTTTTAGGCATTTTCTTCCAAAAAAGACCGGTTTCGTCTATGTTGAATATGGTTTGGCTAGTGTAGCCACCTTCTTCTATGATTGTCTTGAGTTTTTCTGGATAGAAAGATGCAGCTTCTTTATCAGCGCTTGCTGCCTCTCCACTCTCTGCGATGCTATGCCAATTACAACGAATTTTGAATCGGCAGAACCAGCCGTTACTAGCTTTAAACATTTCATCTTTGGCCGCCTCCCCAGCTTCTTCTCTTAGTCTCTCAAAAATCTGCTTAGCTTGCGAGCACACCGTGTTTTGATCAACAGGACAATTTTTCACTCGTACTTGATTATCACACCATAATTTTAACAATGTTTCCATCTGAGCGATAATACCATGACATTTACAAATGATGCTTAAATTCAAAGATTGAGAATCTTTCACAGCTTCCACAACTTTTTCTTTACCTCTTATAATCGTTCAGACTGTTGATTCCGTAGGTCAAATGTCTTTGCCAATTCACAAATTTAAATTTTTGCTTCAAAATCTTTGATAATATTCAGTTTACACTCCAAAGATAGTGATTTTCTTTTCTTGTTTGATTCAAATGACTAATTTTTTGTTCTTTTGGATGACATAATTAAAGTTAACAATAAAATGCACTGCTTATGTAAAACAATTCCACGCAAAACACGTTCGAACCTGTCTTAAACCAATCACTGACTGGGCGGGGTGGGAGAGCCGAGGCGCTTGGCGCTCAAAAAGAAAAACCGTGTATCTCCGAATTCGCGTAAAACGGGGTAGCATAAGTCGGGGTATTACTGTATTTATATATACAGGGGATGGACAAAATAATATGAACACCTGACATATACACAATATTTATTTATTAATAAGGTGTTGGACCACCATTTGCTTTTAGAACAGCTGCAATTCTTCGCGGAATAGATTAGTAGAGTGTCTGAATAGTTTCCAACGGAATGTTGTCCCATTCTTGTACCAAAACATCCGCCAATTACTTCAATGATGAAGGAGATGGAAATCTGCTCCTCACTCTCTGCTCTAAAACACCCCATAATGGTTCAATTATGTTGAGATCTGGCGATTGTTTGATGATATTCTGATGCTCCTCAAACCAAGACTGAACCTTTTTGGCTGTGTGTATGGGCGCATTATCATCTTAGAATATGGCAGTGTTTGGCAGCAATATACTAGTCATAGTAAGAACTTCATCATTCAGGATGTCGAGATATTTATTCGCAGTAACCCGGCCAGTGATGTGAATTAGAGGACCATCTGAATACCACAATATAGCCGCCCAAATCATAGCAGGCAGCACAGATCTTAGGCTTCTTTTGGGGTTCTCCATACATAAACCCGGCCGTTTGTAGGAAACAATGTAAACAATGATTCATCGGTCCATACCACATTCTTCCAATCATCAAGTGTCCAGGTTTTATGATTGTGGCACCACTTTTTTCGCAGCTTAGCGTTGGCTTCCGTTATAAAGGATTTCGCAATTGCAGCCCTTTCATGAATGTTAGCTTTGTGGAGCACCCGCCGTACTGTTTTCGTTGAAACAGTAGTACTTAACTGAGTGTTGAGTTCTGCTGTCNTTTTATGTTGTCTGGCCACAATTATTTTTAATGTTCGTCGGTCTTTGTCAGTTAACTTTGGGTTTCGCCCACTATTCCTCTTCGCCGATGATGTTTTACCATGTATTGTGTATGCTGTCATTACTGGGGATACTGTCGCTCGTGAAATGTTAAACAATTCAGCTGTTTTTGTCACAGATGCTCCCACTAACCGAGCACCAACGATTTGCCCTCTTTCGAAGTCTTGAGAGATCACACATTTCACCAATCGCTTATTTTAACCGTCGCAGAACAAAGCGTATAATACACGGAAATATAACCTACAAGACTTGGCACGTAAACTGTGCAATGCATACGCGTCACATTATTTACACAGAAGCATTTGTGCCAACATGCTACAAAATGTACTATATTGCATGGTGTACATATTATTTTATCTATCCCCTGTATATATAGACATACATGAAACTGTTGTGTTGTAATATTTTTAGAGGAACATATGAACTAATAATTTTGTTAGTGTCGTATTGTAAAGTATCCCATAATTATTATTTTTGTGCTGTAGTCCATTGACTGTATTTTTTCACTTTTTTGAAAAACCTTTTTTTAAAATGCATGACAGGAGTAACATGTTCACGTGTTTTTTAAATAACTTGTATAACACACACACTTAATACTGTTATCAACATTAAAGTATTATATTTTTTTTAAATGAAACCTTTACAAATATATTGTCTATGAATTATATTATTTATTTTGTATTCAATATTAATTATAAACAGTTGTGTGTTGGCAATGGCTAGGAAGAAATTGTTTACAGGTTAAATCTTATTAAACTGAGTTTTGGTATGCTATTTGTGATAAAGTAAACCTTTCCTATTAATATATTTACATTTTCAAGTAGCACTGGTGGAAACATACAATATGTGTTTAAAATGTTTAATGCATATTATCAGAAAAGAAACAAAGCAGAAGATCCAAACAAATTACCTTTAGTGATCTTCAAATTAATTTTTATTCTTCACAACACAATTTTGGCAACAACATAAAAGTTTATGGAAATTGTCAACAAAGGTTTTATTAGGAATCAATTACAGAACCTCTGATACACCTTACTGAATTGCTATGATGTATGCAGAATTGTACTTTTCATGGTATTCTTTAGGCAGGGATGTAAAGAAATGCCTGCAGGCGTCAGATCAGGAGAGTACAGTAGATGATCAAGAACAGGTATGCTGTGGTGAGCCAAGAATTGGTGTACATGGATTGCACAATGCGCAGGCATGATATTGTGTAGAAATTTCCACTGTCCAGTCCTGGGCATCTCTGGCCAAACATGCTGGATGCGTTGTAGCAGAACTTTAAATTCACTCGTTGCTCTACAGCACTGTGAACCTACTTCTTAAACAGACTACGCTTGACTGCCTGCAGTGGGTTTAGCCTGACGGTCATGTGTACTCTAAGTTAGGTGGTGCTTCTCAACATGTGTCTGCATAACCATGTTCATACATGCATACGTAGCCCATGTGACTGTTAAGATATCAGACTATTCACCATATTTTTTACACACATCTTGTATTTCACTGCTACTAATTAAAATATAATCGCAGAATACAATGCGTAGGCCCTAGTCACGTTTTTTTTTAGGACAAAACTTTTGTATGCAGAGCTTGTCATGTTTTTATTGAATGTTGAAAATTAGCAGTACCAGTAGATGGAAAAATTTACATATTTTCAATTTTAAAACATTTCAAACTTATTGCATCCCAAACAATGATGTTGGAATACATGATTTAAAATTAAAACCTAATTTTTAAGTTCAAAGGTTTATTAAAATTTGTATTAAGTGGTAATGGTGCAACAGTCACGAATTGGATGTTGGCATATATGGACATGGTATGTTGCTGAACTGTTTATTTTCCTTCCTGCCAAAAATACTTAAAATTACCAATAAAGTTTATACATGTTTTTTTAAATCTACCTAGGCATATTATGAAGTTATAATAAAGATATGTTTCTACGACAGGAGTAATTATACTGCATTGTGTCCCATGCTTGTTGGAAGAGTCATGTGCACTAAATGGTGTTCGTCTGCTGAATTCGTTAACAATTATGCTAGTCTAATGTCTGATAGCAAGTTTTGGAAATGTGAGATTTATACATTTTAGCTATAAACAATTTTTATGACGTTTAATTATTTGAAATTCATATCTGTTTATGTAAACTTTGTAACTTTTCCCTAAATGTTTTAAATGTAATTGGTTAACAATGTGCTTATAATTCTGTGAATTGAATGTTTGTCACAGCTACAACAGATTGCTCAAATTTCTAAAGCCCAGGCAGAAAGTTATGATAAATAAACCTAGTAAAAATGATGTATGCAAAGAAATAAGAGCAGAATAAATGTTACAGTAGGACTATTTGTGTGTACTTTTGCTACAATCCTAAAGTTTTTCGCAGCTACATGAAGCATTATAAAACAAAAAGTGACAAGAGTTTCAAAATTGATTTTACCGACTTTTTGTTGTACTAGATGCTCGTCGGGTTTTAATATCTATTTTGATTGAGGCCATAATTATAATGAAATAACCTAACACAACCATAACAAGAGGTTAAATACTGTAGTTAGTCCACCCCCCTTAATTTTACAGAGTTAAACAGTGACTGCAAAATATTAACGTGTAATATGTATGATGTGCTATAAAGCGAATAACATAATTATCTTAATAATAAGTAAAATAATCACCATATAACCATCATCAGTACAGACATTGTTAAAAAGTCATAAAGCAGACCCAAATACGATCACAGGTCCAACATTGTAAACATTTATACATTATTCTTTTTGAAATAAGCCTGTATTCTTAGAACAATTGAAAATGGTAAACAAAGCATTTGACATTTGAAATGTGGAAATCTTATGGTTGTGTTTTTGTTTACATATAGCGGAAGAATACGTAGTCTGTATCTGGGGCACAAGTCTCATTCTTTTTACCTTTTACCGGAAGCCTAACTACATGAGCATCACTAGCAGGACGTAACTGAGTTTATGATATTCTGATAAGCAGGTCACCACTACACTTGATGCAATGGCAATTTGCATCCTGCTTATTGTTTCCACGACACAAATTGGCTCCAGATAAACAGAAAAGTGAATCAATATCATGCCCCTGAATATAGAACTATAGCAGAACTTCAGTAATGTGTGAACTTAGCATGAACTGACTTTTGAGTCATCGATTCAATGTAGTTAAAAGTCATAATTATTTATTTCCCCTGTGTCCATTTTGTTCATCAGTGATACAAATTTACATAACCAACATTGATTGGTGCTGCTGTATTTTTCTCTTAAAATTGTATTTAGCATAAATATAATGCATCAAAGATTTTTTTTATTCATAAAAATATTGTGTTTTTGCAGAATAACAAATTATCATTATGCTGTTAATTTCACATATGCTCTTGATGTTGTCTTTGACATTAGAGGAAGTTGTGTTTAATATTCTACAACCTACTCTTTGATTTGTGTGCAGTGATCCGCGGTATGATCGTGTTCAGTCAGAATGTGTTCGCTGCATCAAAGCAATAATGAACAACACAGTGGGTTTGAAACAAATGTTTAATCAGAAGGAAGCACTGACAATAGTGGCACGTGCCATAGACCCAGCCAAGCCAACTGTGATGCTAGAAGTTGTGAAGCTGCTAGCAGCAGTTTGTCTCATCCCTCCATCAGGCCATGAAAAGGCCTTGGAAGCCATTACAATGAGTGGTGAATTTAAAGGAGTTGAGCGTTTTCAGCCTATTGTTCAAGGTCTGCTCATCAAGGGCCATGCATCACTTACGGTAAGATAAAAAATTTTAATCTCATAAAAATTTTTCTAATCCAAATGGTAGTGCTTGACCTTATTTTTATTTATTTGTTAGTTTAGTGTAGCAATAATCCAGCATGTTTCACAGAAATTGTGCCAGATGCTATTGATTACATGCAGTTCACATTAGTAAAGAGAACTTTCTGGTGGGACCATAACACCAAAAAAGATTGAAAACAATTTTTTTGGTGTTACTAAAAAATATTCTAAAATTCTTTCTGCTGCCTAAGCCAACAAAGCTACATTAACCGCTATTATGGCCTTCCATTATGGTACATAGCCACTATGCAAAAAAGCACAATAAAATAATAAGTTACACAAATTTACTCTTAAAAACAACGTAATTTTTTTTTATGCAAGGTGGAAAAAAATATGTTAAGTAACCAGCTAAATTAATAATGCCATATGTACAAAAAATATTTACAAGCAAAATAAACACAAGGCTTGGTGCAAAGATATTTCAAATGACAAAATAAAAATATTTAACAAAAAAAATGCTAAAATACTGTCTGAAGGAATTTGATGGGACATGATTATGGTATGATTAGTTTTCCTGAAGTTGTAACTCTAAAGTTGAATGTCTGACAGTTTGTAAATCCTCGTGTTTAGTCAAACTTGAAAGGATCATAATAATGTTGTTATGTTACCTCTTTGGAACTTGGACTTAGTTTATTGAGATTTGGCTACATGTTTATAAGTTTGTGCAGGTGCATGCATGCAGAATAGGTTTAAACAGTAACAGTTATTAAAAATTGCCCTAAATAGGTTTAAGGTGATATGAAACGTGCACTAAAATACTAGGTTGGATACTTAACCTAGTGGGTCTCTCTGGAGCAGATGTTATCATATTTGCTAAGCATAGAATTACATATGTTTGAATCTCCATCACTTTTTTACAGCCCCTAGTATAATATATACATACATACATACACTGAAGAGCCAAAAAAACTGGTACACCTGCCTGATATCGGGTAGGGCCCCTGCGAGCATGCAGAAGTGCCGCAAGATGATGTGGCATGGACTCAACTAATGTCTGAAGGTATGCAGGAGGCATTAAAATCTGCGCCAATTTTAGAAAGGGTTGCACGTCTGTCATGTTTAATGATTCTCATCAGTCATCGTTTGTCCCGCTCGTTCACAATCTTATTCCGTCCCCAGTGATGTCGAAGATTTGATGTTCTGCCGGATTCCCAATATTCACGGTACACTCGTGAAATGGACATACGCAAAAATCCAAATTTTATTGCTACCTCTGAGATGCTATGTCCCATCTCTCGTGCGCAGACTATAACACCACGTTCAAACTCGCTTAAATCTTGATAACCTGCCATTGTAGCCGCAGTAATCGATCTAACAACTTTGCCAGGCGCTTGTTGTCTTATATAGGCGCTGCTGATCGGATCGCGTTACTCTGATTGGTTCCATGCCTCTCTTATTTGCATACGCACGCCGATACCAGTTTCTTTGGCACTTCAGTGTACATACATACATACATACATACATACATACATACATACACAACCACACACCCATGTGCGCACACACTCTCTCTCTCTCTCACACACACACACACACACAAATACACACACAGGGCGAGTATAAATGAATACCCCAAATTTGAAGGTCTATAATATCAAAGCCAAACAACCTACAACCTTGATTAACCAATCAAATGAACCATGGAACCGTGAAGTTTGTTTTCCATACATTCATAAATATTCAATGTGACCACCATGGGCAGCCCAAACAACATCTGCGCGATAATCAAACTCGTTCCACACTCTTGTCTGCATGTCGGGTGTTACAGTTAGGATGGCGTTCGTAACTCTCGGTTTGATGTGGTGAAAGGGTAGCGAGCTCTCATTCAACACGCCAATATGAAGGGGATGATCTGATGTTTCCTTTACGGTGCGCCACCCCATTGGCACCTAGATGTTTGCGGATATCTGAACGAGACGTTGCCGTAATGCTGGTGACCAGGCTATTCGTCACTGGCCCCCAAGAAGCCCGGATCTTACCCCGTGCGATTTTGTTCTATGGGTGTACATAAAGGCTCAAGTGTTTCATCCACCATTGCCAGCTAACATTGACGACCTCAAAACGAGAATTACGGACGCCATCCAAACCTTAACACCGGACATGCTGACAAGAGAGTAAAACGAGTTTGATTATTGCGTAGATGTCGTTTAGGCCGCTTGTGGTGGTCACATTGAACATTTATGAATGTATGGTAAACAAACTTCACGGTTCCATGGTTCATTTGATTGGTCAATCAAGGTTGTAGGTTGTTTGGTTTTAATATTATAGACCTTCAAAGTTGGGATATTCTTTTATGCTCATCCATTATATATATATATATATACATAGGATGAGTATAAAAGAATACATATATTATAATACATATAATAATATATTATATATATAGGAAATAAAAAAATTAATACACCTGCCTAATATTGTGTACCAAATAAATTGGTACACCTACCTAATATTGTGTAGCATGCAAAAGCATGCATGTGTGAGCATGCAAAAGTGCCGCAAGACGGCGTGGCATGGACTTGACTAATGTCTGAAGGTATGCAGGAGGCAATTCAAATCATGAATCCTGCAGGGCAGTCCACAAATCCGTAGGAGTGCGAGATGGTGGAGATCTCTTTTGAACAGCACGTTGCAAGGCATCCCAGATATGATCAATAATGTTCATGTCTGGTGATTTAGGTGGCCAATGGAAGTGTCTAAAGTCAGAAGAGTGTTCCTGGAGCCACTCGGTAGCAACTCTCGACGTGTGGGGTGTCGCATTGTCCTGCTGGAATTGTCCACGTCCGTCGGAATGCACAATGGACATGATGGGTGCATGTGATCGGACAGGATGCTTAAGTATCTGTCACCTGTCAGAGTCGTATCTAGACGTATCAGGGGTCCCATTTCACGCCAACTACACACACCCCATACCATGACAGAGCCTCCACCAGCTTGAACAGTACCCTGTTGACATTAAGTGTCCATGGATTCATGAGGATGTCTCCATACCCGTACACGTCCGTCCGCCCGATACAATTGGAAACGAGACTCATCAGACCAGGTAATGTGTTTCCAGTCATCAACAGTCCAATGGCAGTGTTAACGGGCCCAGGCGAGGCGTAAAGCTTTGTGTCGTGCAGTCAACAACGGTTCACGAGTGGGTCTCGGCTCCGAAAGCCCATATCAATGATGGTCCGTTGAATAGTTCGCACACTGGCACTTGTTGATGCCCCAGCATTGAAATCTGCGCCAATTTGAGAAAGGGTTGCATGTCTGTCACGTTTAATCATTCTCGTCAGTCGTCATTTGTGCCGTTCTGTCACAATATTTTTCCAGCTGCAGCGATGTCGAAGATTTGATGTTTTACTGAATTCCCGATATTCACGGTACACTCGTGAAATGGGCGTACGCGAAAATCCAAAATTGATTGCTACCTCAGAGATGGTATGTCCCATCTCTCGTGTATTGACTATAACACCACGTTCAAGCTCACTTAAATCTTGATAACCTGCCATTGTAGCAGCAGTAACCGATCTAGCAACTTTGTCAGACGGTTGTTGTCTTTTATAGGCGCTGCCGACTGCACGCGTTACTCTGATTGGTTGCGTACCTCTGTTATTTGCATACGCATGCCTATGCCAGTTTTTTTTTGGCTCTCCAGTGTATTTCTTAATGTGATAACTCGTGCGATGTATAAGAAGTAGATGCAGCCAGTTTTCTTTTTTTTTTTCCACTTTCGTCGCCTTGACCTCTCTTCTTTCTCAGCAAATTCTTTATCTACTCCTACCAAGCAGCCCGGACGACCTGGTTCTCTCTCTCTGTAAGAACATTTTATCTTCTTCTTTTTTCATTCTTTGGAGGGCATCTTTATGTGGGATACCAAATAAGTTATCCAAATCCTTTTGGAATTTTTCCGCTCGCCATTTATGAACATCTTGGGATTTCGTACAATTTTTGAAGCTTCCGCCACACATGATAAAGATCTACAAGTTTCTTTACACAGTTTGGAAGTGATTTCGTGGGTATTCTCGCCTTTTTCCAAAAAAATAATGCACTCGCGAATAACAATATTTGTGATTTCACCTACAGTCAATTTAACTTCTCGAGTATTAAAAAACAAAACTGCGAGAACTGGTTGATTTGACAGTAGTTTTGCACCCATTATTTGGTGTATTTTCTTAGTCTTGGAGGCACCCAGACTAAGAAAATACTTTTTTAACACTTCGTAATTCTACTGACATCTTCGAACAATAAAACAGTTTGTGTTATTGTTGTGACGTACTGCAGTAGAATGACAACAAAGTGAGTGCGTGCTGCCCACTCTGTTTTTCTAGCGTAACTTGTATGAACATGTTCCGATGCAAGTCGGCACGGGTTATAGTACTCCGAATGAGTTGAAATTTGCTGTGCGAGTATTTTATAGTAAAATTAAAATAATAGGCCCTATGTATAACAAAATTTACTACTTGAAAGATAAGGGACACCCTAATATATATAGAGTTCCTGTGGTTTCCATTTAATGGCAGTGTTTATTTCCAGTTTCAAGAAACTTTGCTCAGCATTGACTAGCCAACAAAATTTAAATTAATTAATTTTGTGGTTTTTTAATCCATGTTAATTGTTGAAAAAAAAATAGAAATTAAAATTTATGTCTTGTGAATAATCTTCTGTGGTACTGTGGTTTGGCTATATAAGAGGGATATTTGTTAGTATAGGCTAACACGGTAAAGTTAGTACTACCTTTGTTGTATTCTGTCTACAGGAGAAAATACCCGAAGCAGGTTGTCAAAGATTTGTTTTTATTATGAAATTTAGAATTTTATTAAGTTTAGCAAAACAGTTGTATTGTTTTAGCTGATTTACTCAAAATAGATTTTAAAATCATAATTTTAAAATAGTTTTGTGTGATTTTCACAAAATATAATATTTATTTAGTAAGAAAAACTTTTTTTTATATACCAAAATGTGGACAAACAATGAAATTTTCTAGTTTTTAATAATTTCACGCTCTTTAATTTTTAGACTATATATATATACCAAGTAGTTGGCGCATCATTTATGAATAAAAATGTTTATATAAAATAACTTTTATTTTTTATTAAATTTATATTAATTATTTGACAATCTTTCTTAAAAATTATTATAGTTAAATAAAGGTGTAAATAAAATCAAATAAAAGATAATGTTAGTTGAATAATTTAGTATGTTTTGGCACAAGGCCACGGGGCATGTTCTTGCTGTCCTTCCGGTCAACTGGTGGCCATTTACCTTCAAAATTTCTAGTTTTCCCTTAAAAATTCTCTTTTTTCCTCTCAAAATTTCCCTATTTTCCCTAAGAAAAGCACCAAGCCCCCAATTTGCGAAAAGGAGAGCCCTCAAAAAGCACTTTTAGAGCCATTGGAACGATGAGATGTTAGGGGGGGGGGGCTCACTTTTGGAGGGCAGAGTATTGGTGGCCGTATTAGTTTTATAAGCATAATAAATGCCAAATTGATACACAGGGTCCAGGGTCCGGAGTCAGAGCTGTCTGTCAGCCATCTTCGTGCTGTCAGCCTACTTTACCGCCATGTTGGATTCTGTCAGCCATTTTGGTGCTGTCAGTTGACTTTACCGCCATATTGGATCCTGGTGACCTTGACCTTTAACCTTGATCCTATTTTCATAACCTTGAATAACATTGAAACCCTAAAAACTTAATTTAAAAAAAATTAAAAAAATACTTAAATTATTACAAAATTCCAAACAATTAATAAATTTTTTTATTAAGAATTTATAAAGTTATTAAAATTTTACATATTAAATAATTTATAGAAATTATTTTAAAATGCTTATTTAAAAGAACTTACATTTCCAGAGGTTCTCCCATGCACCATGTCGAGTATACGACTGACTCCCCTTCCAATCAATCACATTGTATTCACTTTCACCCCTCCTACTCTCACACCCTCACTCCCATTCATAAGAAATAAGAAAAATCCATAAATAATTATAAAATCAAGGAAAAAATTACATTGATGACACCAACCACCATGTTGGTTGTTGTCAACCTTGACCCCAATTAAATTTAATGCAAAAAATAAAAAATAAAAAATAAATCACAGCTCATACAATTGTCCATTACTGGCTGGTTACAACACGGGCGAACAAATATGTGGGTTTTCTAAGAGTGCTCTCATATTTTATAAATTTCAAACATTTATTCTAGAACACCTTCTGTAGGCATAAGCTAGGCTCTTTACTGTATTGAGAATCGCTTTTGTATAGAAAAATGTCAGTTGTCGTTATGACACCATGAATTGAACATCAATTTAGAAGCGCTCTCTCGTCATACCACAAAGATGAATTGATGAAAGATGAAAGATCATGGAGCCCTGCCCTGCTTCAACGCTGCCTGATTGATGTTGATTCTGCTATGCAACAAAGTAAAGAGTATTGTGAAAAGCAACGACAGATGTCTTGTAAAGAGAAAATATTGTTTGGAGCAGCACTTTGTTTGGAGCAGCACTAGTGTGTCAATTACAATCAAACTGTCATAAAATAAATAGTTCTATATAGTTTAAAGGGAAATAAATAATATGTGTCATCTGTAATTGGTAATGGAAAGATAATTAAGAGGAGTAAAGTTGTAAAAGCTTGAGCAAGATGTTTACGACATGCCTAGAAAATTGTAATCTCAGCAATAATAAAACAAAATGCATTGAGAGCATTGCAATACACATAAAAGAGGACAAAAAAAACTCTTCAGAAGAAATTGAGAACACCAGGCAGGCACCAGGCATTACCAGCAAAAAAATTGGTACCAAAACTATACAAGGAACCTGCACAAGAAGTTTTGCAAAACTGTATCTTATCAAGTCAGTCCAGCCATTCAGGGCAGCAACTATCTCGAACTGGTGGTGGTATTCGCCCCAAGGTGTCTGTCCATAAGGGGCGGGCTTTATTGTTACACCTTTACCCACCCTTAGCTGAGGAGTACCTATACTGCAGAACTGCCATCCTCTCCTCCGATGGCTGTATTGACGGCGGCAACTACCTTCTCCTCGCTGCCCACATTCGTAGTCTCGCAGGTGTTGATCGTAGCTCCTCCTCAACCGCTGCATGTCTTCTCCCTTGCTGCTGCAGGAATTCCTGCCATTCCTTTTTGAGGGCGCTCACTTCCTGTTCCACCTTACACTCGACACTGTCTAATTTCTCGTTAACACTGTCCATCCTTTCATTCACACTGACCATTCACTTGCTACACTGTCAAATTTCTTGTCCACACAGTCAATTTTATTATTTACTAACTCACTAATACCTTCTATTTTTCGGTCCATATTGTCTATTTTTCAATCAACATTTTCATTTACACTATCTATTTTCTTGTCTACCAGTTCACTAACACTACTTATTTGGTTATTTACACATTCACTAACACTAATAATTTGGCTAATTGCAGATTCACTAACACTACTAATTTAGCTATTTACATTTTCATTAAAACTATATATTTTACTATTTACATTTTCATTAATACTAACTACAACACTAGTCATTCGCCTACCCAGTCCCTCGATCAAAGCATGGAGGGCTTCTATCTCTGCCGACATTTTCCTAGTTAGCATTCACAAATAAAAGGCTAAATAATTCTTTAACCTATTATTACAGAATTATGCCACCAATTAATATCCTACTGTAATCTTAATTATAATTGTTTTTAAATAAAATTGCCTCCATCCCACTTTTGACACCAGTGTTACAATTTTCTCTCAAAGTCAGTGGCCTAACCACGTTCTTTAAAGGATGAAGGTCTTAGTTAAATATAAGAGTTAATTATAATTTCCTAATTTTATTTACAATTACTACAAACAAAATTCAATTGACTCAACTTCTCACAATAAATTTATATCACTTACTCCTTACAATTAATGATTTTAATCTTTACAATTACCTCAAAGAAATTAATATAATTAAACAATTAAAAATCAGTCCCAATAGACAGCGTATCAAAACCTACTAAAATTATGTTACAAATTATATGTCCATATTTGACAGTTCCAATATTTACAATAAAGTCCTTATCACATGTTATTCAGTCCCACCTCAGTTTAGTCCAGGTCCCACCAGTCCGCAATGTTCTAGAGTTCTCCGAATGCCCTCATGCATAGTAGCCTTTACTTGTCGGGTTTCACACCCTCTCGTCCATCCTCTTCACATCGCTCGATTAACGCACTCAGCTAATTGCCTTCCACAAAAAGACTCTCGACCCTTGGAATGCTGCAATGTTTATAGGGTCGTAGGCCATCGCCCAGAAATTTCTCAAAATGCTGCGTTGCGCTAGGGGTCCTAGTTCCCAGAATATTCTTGCGTAGTCTCTAAACTCGTCGGCTTCTCCAGCATGGGGGAGATGGGGCTGTGACGCCAGCCAAATACATGCAACTGAAATACAAAGCCAATTATATGCAACTGAACACAGCAATAATTAATGGAAAGTATATAAATTGTTATAAAAAAAGATTTTATACTACTAGAAACAATATTGAACTTTTTTTAATATCTGCTAATAATCAAATAATCTTCGCTTTGAAATTCAGCCGTATCGAAAAGGATTCCTACATTTTGGTCAATATTGCAGTCGCCATCGTCAGAGTAGCAACTGCTACCCTGAATGTGAGTGAAGTAAGTGAAGAGGTTTGGGCGGCTCATAACATCAAGGTCTTGAGAGCCAATGAGGGTGAAGCGAGGTGAGTATGGAGCAGTGCCAGAATGCAAGGGCAGGAGAAACTGAAGATCCAAGAGAAAACCAGCCAACCAGCAGCATCGTTCGGCACAATTCCCACATGCAAAAATCCGGGGGTGACCCCTCAGGGAATAGAACCTAGTTCGCCTGGGTGGGAGGTGAGTAGTCGAACCACTACACCACCGTGGCCCCCAATTCGCTAGTAAGAATTTTTGATGCAAATGGGTTTTGGCTTGATCCTGCACAGGTGAAGTATATTTTGGGTTAAAAGTCCCACAAATTAAACGGAGTTATTACATGTGTTAGTAATGGTAAATTACCTAACAAAATTTATTACTAATATATCAGAGTTAACTAGGCCCTTGAGAGTCTTGACCTAAAATATAGACTACAGTGAGGTCCCGAGCAAATTGCAGCATTTAAAATGGTGTTAAAGAAAATTAGTGAGCCACCTGTGTTAAAACTATTTGATAATACATTACCTATTGTAGTGCAGACTGATGCCTCACAAGTTTCCTTAGGGGCTTGTTTATTACAAAATGGCCAGCCTGTAGTTTTGTTTCTCTGTGACAAAAAAAGTATCCACAAAGAAAGAATTTTGGGCAATATGTTTTGTTTTGGATACATTTGATCAATTTATTTAAGTATTAGAAATAACTATGCAGACAGATCGTAAGCCTATTGTAAATATTGTTAGTAAAGATGTTCATAAAGTAACACCTAGTTTATAACAATTGAAATTTAAATGGTTTAAGTATAGTTTAAACATTGTGTATGTGCCTAGAAGCAAGTTGTTAGTGGCTGATTCACTGTTGAGTGTGTGTGATAATGAGAGGGAAAAGTTGAATATTAGGATTACATTAATGAGGTTATATATTGTTTCAGATGAGAAATGTCCATGAGTCATAATAAGATAAAACAGTTTAAGGAAGAGATTAAATAGGGATTAGGTTTTGCAGATATTTAGTCAGTATGTTTTGCAAGGTTGGTTTTAAAGTATTAGTAACCTTTTTAATGAAGTTAAATTTTTGTGGAATATTATGAATAAAATGCTATTTTAGGGTGACAAAATAATTCAGCCTACGTGTGTTATGATGTAAATGGTAAACTTAGCACGTAAACCACACTACTATGGTAGCAGCATTTTTTTTTTTTTTTTTTTGCCTATTTGGTGTCGGTTTGTGGAGGATGTGTTAGAGCGTTGTATCACATGAGGTGCTGAACTTACCATTTGAAAAGTGGGAGTTGACTTATGTGATTTTGGTAATAATAGTTATTTAATTATATAGATTATTGAACAAAATTGATTGAAATTGTACCAGTAGTGAATAAGAGTGCTTATGAGTGTATTAGAAAAGTTTAATTAATAGGTTCTACCCATGGAATACCAAAAATATTGCAGGCTGATAATGTGCCATTTGCTGGGTATGAATTTAAAGTAGTTGCTGATAACTGGAATTTTAATATAGTTACATCAAGCCTTAGATATCCACAATAGAATGCTATAATGGAGACAACAGTTGGTACAGCAAATTCAATATTAAAAAATACACATAACAGTTGCTTTGATTTAGCTTCAGCATTACTGGACTATTGTAATCTTCCCGTATCAGGTCTAGAGGTGTCTCTAGCCTTATTGTTAATGTCCAGAAAGTTGTGAACTAAATTACCAATTGTAACATCTCAGTTATAGCCTCGAGTATATGAAGGTAGGGAGGGAACAGTTAAATAGCAGTTAAGGATAGAGTATTTCAGTTGAACGATAATGCCCTAAATTAGGACAGATAAAACACTGGAACATGGGAAAGTAGCTAGCAAACATAATAATCCAAAGTCTAGTCATTTAAGAAAGTCATTGACTGAATCTGTGATTAGTTCAGATATGGAAATTATGGGACTGCTAGTTATGATGAGTATAATGTAATTTATGAGGGTTTGAATATAACTCAAAATAGGGCAAATAAAGGAAATAGTACTTCACCTTTAGGAATTGGGGATGGTACCAGAGAAAAGTCTAATATTAATGTACTTGACTAGGTAAATAATTAAAATAATTTTAAGAAGTTGTAGCCAGAAGAGGTTGTATTATCAGAAAACCAGAAAGGTTTAGAGGTTTTCAAATGTAATTTATGATGGTTTGATATTGACCATGTATTGTTAATATGTGACTATGTATTGTTTGCATAACTTTATTGATGGTTAATATCTTGTTGTCTTAATGATATGTTTCATGTAAATTACTTCTTTTTTATTGTAAGGAGATGTCATGGCTATATTATGTTATTGAGGCCATCAAGCAGCAGACTTTATTACTTTATGCGTTGTTCATGTAGTATGGAGGTAATAAACGACAAACAGCTAATAACAGAATTAGAATAAGCAATTTCTGTGTTCTGATCACAAATAAAAAAAATATATGGCGACTGAAAGCTTTAAGCTTTCAGTTGCCATATTTTTTTTTGTATGTAACTAAGCCAGCCATCCTTGAAAACATTAGTTTCTTGCGTACAATTTGTTACTTGACCCACCACAATTACTACTACAATGATGTAACTGAAAGATTTCCACTAACCCAATGTTTTCTGATGTCACTTGTTACTAAACAATAAGGTGATAAAAGATGTTTTATGTAGAAAAATATTTTGTTGATACGAAATAGGTAGTAGGAGCATAATCAAGGACAAATAAGTAGGTTCCCTGAAATTTGGCAATTTACACAGCATTAAATGGGATTGACCACTTATGTTATAATATGGTACTCACCTATCAAAGTGGCTGTTAATTGTGATTCAGTATTTGGACAGGAATAGTTGCATGGTGTGTTCAAGGTATCCATAATTATTATCCTGCAGTTAATACTAAGTGATTTGCTACTTTCAGCTGCAGAGGTTAATACAAAATCGGAAACGAAAACATGGCTGAACTACATCAAAACAGGCTTGCGAAACTCTTATCATTTATTTTTTGAGACCCTCAAATATTTCACCTATATATTGTTAAGATTCTTTGCCTATTGAAATATTAGATGTAAGTTTCTATGTTAGTAATACATAAACTTATTGATAGTGATTTATTGTTTTCATTGGGAAGTTTTTTGTGTTATTCAGGTAGCTTGTCTTCAGTTGATAAATGCAATTGTTTCCTCTGTAGAAGATTTTGAGTTCAGGCTGCATTTGCGGAATGAAATGATGAGGGCTGGACTGATTGACATACTGGAGGTTTGTTTTACATAATTATTATTTTATTAATCTATTAGTTTTAAAATATTCTTGAATTATTAAAAAATTATGGGTAAAAAATTCCTATCTTGAAATTACATTATTTTGGCATGTTTTGTGTCACACTTACATTTATGTATTACCAGGGTGTAGTAGAAGTGATTGAGCAAATCCATCAGTTTTTAAGATTCAGTAACAACGTGTCTTCAATAGCTTAACCTGTATAATAAAAAAAATCGAGATAATATGTTTTTGTGAACTCCTTCCTGTATATAGTATTGGCCGGTTCTGGTGCAATGGGTTGTGGGTGAAGCTCCCGAGGTTCAGCTCCGTGATCTTGGATGATGTCATAGTGGCCATCTTAGATGTATTTGACCTTGACTTTGAGATGTTGACCATCTTGTTTCTGTGCATTATTTTGTTTTCCATCTGCCATCTTGTTTTCTCCCTTCCCCCCCCCTTCAAATTTTTCATTTTTCCTTTAAAATATACTGTTTTTCCCTTGAATTTCCCATTTTTCCTTTGAAACGTCTGGCATGTTTCCTCTATAAAGTCATAAAAGATTCTTGTAAATTAATTTTTCATTTTCCCTCCACTGCAGCTATGCAGCCACCATATTGACACTTCCTAAAAAAAAACATTCCTATATTGTTGAGATGCTAAATTTATAGGGGAAAAAATCTGCAAAATCACTTAGCGCCTCAAAGCTGTCAAAACCCCTCAAAACCAATAAAATTGAGATGCCTGGTGTCGGAACAATCTGCCATCTTCGATTATAATATGGTGTCATAGCCATTGATTATGGACAAACATAATTATAAATAAAAGTTATTTATTAAAAATTTTTATTTAAATTTCAAAACTTACAGACAAAAGTATGTTAAGGGACCTGTCTGAAGATTTGTTTTTTCAAGGAGAATTCAATTATTACATCACAAAGTATAACTTTATAAATAAAAATTAAATTTAGATATTGTTATTTAACTTTTAAAATAAGTGTATCGAGTGACATGTCTGCAGAATTATATTTTCAAGGCGACTTTGATTATGATGTCAGAATTTGTGATTATATGATCATGGGCAGTGCTATATTGAATTTTATAACCATAGAATTGTGTTTGTAAATATACCAAGTGTTATACATTTTTAGACCCGTGTTTTCAAGTCAAATGCTAATGTAAGACAATGATTATTTGCATGTGTTCGATGCCATATTGAATTTAGTAATCATAGGGATGATATTTTTTTAAAGTAATTATGTAACGAGCCTGAGTCATGAATACATTATCTTAGTTTAAGTAACATTTTAAGCATATTACCAGTATGTCTATATCGGACACACATGAACTCTAGGCTTGGTTGGTTGTCATTCATCAACTGCTGGAGTTAGGCTCATGGATATTAGAATATATTAGAGCAGTATAAGTCTGACCAAGATGAAAAAATGCATTATGCCTTAAGCTTGTAAGCATAATTGGCCACCATTTTCCATCCATTGAATTTTCCATTCCATCCATTTTCCATCTAAGACACAAAATTCATATCATATTCATGACCTTGATCAAAGTGATATGGTTCATCATGCTTAAACCTTCTTGTAAGCATAGTTGACTGCCATTTCTATCCATTGAAGCTATAGTCATCAAATTAATATCAAAGGTATCATTCATGACTTCAATCAAGTTGATATGGGTAATTATGCCCTAAGCCTTCTTATAAGCATAGTTGACCACCATTTCCTATCAATTGCAGCTATAACTGCCAAATTCATATCACAATTATCACTCCTGCCTTAGACCCAGGTGTTATGAAAAATTATAATTATGCCTTCAGTCTTCTTATAAACATGGTTGGCTGCCATTTTACATCTGGTGAAGTTATAGAGACAACAAATTTATATCATATATAACATCGCTACCTTGAATAAGATGCAATTATCATTATGTCTTAATCCTTCTAAGTATAGCTCTCTCATTGTTGCAACTGCATTTTACATATCCAAGATAATCAAATCATACTCACGCCATGCTGTGAAATACGGGTAATGAGCATTTGACTGAATTAATTTTAAAAGCATTTTATTGTGCTTCTTACCAGGACAGTAGGTTATTCCCTTCGTCTCTCCATACACATTTTAACTATGCCAATGCTGTTTTTGATATGCGCAATAAAGAAATGGTTTACAAAATATTTTTTTAAAAGGATTACTTATATATATATATATATGTCTTTTTTTTATTGAAATATATGCTTGGCTTTCGCCTCAGTGATATGCGAGGCACTTATCCACGCCCTGTGATATCAAGGGACAAGAACTTATAATGGGAAAACAAAGCCCCGCCAATTCAGAAGCTGCCACTGTGATGATGCAGGAAAGGCATTTGTAACAGGACAACTATATTTACCACTCAACCTACTTTTCATGATGCTAGTTCAGTGCCCCTCTCAACACAGCAGGCACACAAGTGTAAATGAAATCTGACATTAAGAAAATAGGCAAGCAATATATGCATAAATCTATCCATTTTTTTACCATGAGCAGACATTTAAATTTCCATAATATCACTTTTTCTTTGGAAATAATATAACTCTATTCATGAGTATAATAGATTGTATACGAATGAAATTTTAAAATTAGTAATGTAATTTCTTTACCTTCAACTCTTTACGGGGGCCACGGTCGTTGAGCGGTTAGACTGCTCACCTCCCACTAAGGCAAACCGGGTTCAATCCTCGGCTGGTTCACTCCAGATTTTCGCAAGTGGGAATTGTGCCGGATGATGCCGCTGGTCAACGGGTTTTCTCGGGGATCTCCTATTTCCCCCACCCTTTCATTCTGGCACTGCTCCATACTTGCCTCACTTCACCCTTGTCGGCTCTCAAGACCTCAATGTTAAGAACTGCCGAAATCTTTTCACTCACCCTTCACTCATTCAACTCTTTACAACTATAGACTACACACCCCCTACCATGATGAACCAGGTTTGGTTTCTGGTGGACTCACAAATTTTTCACACATGGGAATCACGGTAGATTTTTTTGATTGGCAGGTGGGTTTTCTCGATGTGCTCCCATTTAGTCATTGAATTCAGCCACTGCTCCATCTCTACTTCACTTCGTTCTCATCAGCACTAAAAAACCTCTGCTGTTAAGCACCAGCCTGAGCTCTCACTATCATATATTAATTAGATTAATTTTAATTTCTATAAGGAATATTGTGGTGTTCACTGTTTTGAAGTGTACAAAAATACAGCATGTGTAAAAATAATTTTTACTGTCTATTGATTGAGATCATTAGGTGATGTAATATACAGTAACAATAATTATGAATTAAATTAGTAAAATTGACTGTAAAGAATTTTTTTTTCATGGTGCATTTTTTTTCCAAGAATATTTGTTCCCATGTAATGTGTCGTCAAAATGGACTCTACATCTGCATTCCAAAGACTTAGTTGAAAGTTTTGTCTCCTTTGTTTAAAGAGCTAGTGTATTTGCATCCGGTACTTTTTTTAATCAGCTCTTCTTAGGCAAGACTTGTAGATAGCTTATCACATGACTGAACCTATTGCCTGAAATTGGCAATATTTTGAATCTATCCATCCTTTGTATTATATTCTTGATAACATTATATAAGAATTTGGTGCTACTCCTTAAAAGTACTCTTCAATATCTGTCAAATGGGGTTTATTTGATACTGATATCACAAAAAATATGGAAGCAGTGAAATTGATTTTACAAATAAATGCCTGCCCGGCAATTGAGGCTGTTTGGGATGAAGCGCAACGTTAAGTTGATTGAAAAATTATTAGTATTTTTATTGCAGTACTATGTTCCCATGAAGAACTTGGAATATGAAATAAAAATGCAAATACACTGAAAACAAGGCAACATTTATTGTTGATAGATTTATAGATAATGCTTAGATATTGTGCAGAAGGAACTGAGCCAATAATTATAAACAATGCAAAGAAAAACAAAATGAGTAGTTACATGATTGAACAAGGACACTATATACTGTAAACCGTGTTCATTCATTTGATGACTTCTTCTGTTGTTTTTGATTATGGTTTGTAATGACTGCAGAATTATCTATTTATTTTCAACAAATATTGTGACATCAGCTAATATTTGCTTGTTATCGTTGTTAGGGTTTGGGTTTTTTTTTTTTACATATTATAGCTCTGCAATGTTCATAATAGTTTTTACACCCATTTCATGAACTGTTTAAAGGAAACAACAATGTTTAGTTTGGCTTACTGTTAACATATTAGAGTATTTTCATAATTCACAAATGAACATGAGTTAAAACCACCACTTGTTTGCATAATGCACATTGTAGAAATTGCAATAAATTAATTATGTTAATTTTATTTCTGTAATTGCAGTTGCAGCCTTCTTAATTAAATGTTTTTAACTGATGTTATATAGAATCTTCAAGGAAAAGGAAATGAAGAACTAGATGTGCAGCTAAAAATATTTAAGGACCACAAGGATGAAGACTATTATGAGTTTGTTCAACGTTTTGATCATGTACGGCTTGAACTTGATGACATAAATGACTGTTTTGAGGTTGTGAAGAATCTTGTCATGGACACAAGTGCTGAACCATACCTGCTATCAATTTTACAACATTTGTTGTTTATTCGAGATGATGCGTTACTAAGGTTAGTAACCTTTCATTATTGATATGAAAGCTAATTTAATTAATAAAGCTGTGTTCTTTATACTTGGTGAGTCAGCACTTATGGTAGGACACTCCACTTAGAGCTCCATTTGGTGTGCAGAAGGAAAATGTGAATAATTAGCTCCATGCTCTGGATGCTGTGAGCTATTGGAGAATATTGTCACAAGTGCTTTTGTGGATTGAATATGGTTTCACAAAATTGTAGGTTTTGCTACATTTAGATTAAGACCTCGGTAATAATCTGTTGTGGTGTGAATGATGTGTGAAAAATTCTCACTCAAAATATGTTCTTGTGATATTTGAAAACCAAAAATTGTTGTTGATGTTAATATTTTGTAAATTTTAATGTTTAAACCAATTTTTTGATTTGTTCAACTTGAGTATTTTTAAATTGAGTATGGTCACTAAACAAATGGTGTACCCAAGAAGTTAGAGTATTTATTTATAGATGTTTGCAATTAAATTTATAACTTGTAATTCTTTTTCTGATCCATTTAATAATTTTTGGCAAAATGTGTTCCATCTCATCTGTATTTATATGTTTTTTTTTGGTTGAAAAGTCGGTTCAGATGATTTATAAGCATTTAATTGTTGATGTATGTCATTAACATTTTTATTTGTCTTGATGTTATCTGTATGATCCATTCACATCCAGTGGTGTGGAAGCTGGCAACTGATTGTATCAGGGCTTAAAGCCTCAGGTTATTAAATTCCAGGCAAGTTCATTTGAAATTTATGGTGCAGTGTGATTTAATTTGCACTCCAATTTGAAGGAATTATTCATGGCAATTTAGCAGCCCATCATATAACCTTGTTAAGTAAAGTTTAACAACAGTGTAGATTGAGCATAATTTCAGTTTTTTTTTTTTAGAGGAAAATGAATTGCAGAAATTACTTATATATGTGATGTTCAGGCATGGCCATAAGTGGCTATTTTGAACTGTGTGCCTAAACTCTGGTATTTTATTGCTATCCAATGCTACTTGAGATGATAGGTCTCAACACGTCATTTTTAAAAAACCAGATAAGGTACTTTAATGTATTTTCTTTTTAATTTAAACCAAGATTGCCAATCACCTGCTAGCCCTGTGGTTCTACTAAAGAACATTGATTTACCGGCTAAGGTTATTGGTTATGAACCCCAAGATAATGGATGATTAGAAGAGTTAGTTTTTTTGTATAGTAAAATGACAATTTGAACTTGAACCAAACCAAGTGCTGTGCTGTTAACTAAAGTTTTTGATTTTTAAAATTACAGACAGATATGGTGTTTATATTGTGAGAACCTTTTCTTTTTTATTTATTTACAATTTTTTTATTAGTATGTAACACTAGTACTATAAAGAACTTCCAAAATTTTAATAAAATTTAATTGTTGCAAGTCAATTTGTTACAATTTTTATTTCAACCTGTGATTGTCCATCACAGTGTTTGAATAAATACCTGTGCATGCTCTTGATACACAGAGAATTTCTTTGCCTAAATAAAAATTTATGTTATTACATCAGTAACGGCCTACATATATTTGTACTTCTCCCCTAGGGTGTCTTGTGCCTGATACCCTGCCCTGCAATACTGTCTAGTGTGTGTATCTAAGTGACATGTTGGGCCACAAATTGCATTTTTCCTGTATACAACTAATTTATTATACAGGCTGAGCATAAAAGAATACCCCAACTTTGAAGGTCTGTAATATCAAAACCAAATAACCTTTAACCTTGATTGACCAATCAAATTAACCATGGAATCGTGAAGTTTGTTTACCATACATTCATAAATGTTCAATGTGACCACTGTGAGCGGCCCGAACGACATCTACGCGATAATCAAAACTCGTTCCACACTCTTGTCAGCATGTCCGGTGTTACGGTTTAGATGGCGTTCGTAACTCTCGGTTTGAGGTGGTGAGGGGGAAGCGAGCTCGCATTCGACACAACAATGTGAAGGGGACAGTCTGATGTTTCATTTATGTACTGAGAGATGACACTGGGATCGTCTGTCGTCACACTATGAGCGTGTGTTGTGTGTTAGTCTGCATCAGGATGGTGACGGAACAACAAAAGGCATTCTGTGTTATTCAATTTATTAAATGTGAATCGGTTACAACTGTTCAACGTGAATTCCATCACAAATACAAACGTCGTCCTCCCGATAGGTGGAGTATCGTACGTTGGTTTCGTTTGTTCCATGACACAGGGTGCCTTTGCAAAGTCAAAAGTTCCGGGCGGCCGCGTGTGTTCGAAGAGAATGTGCAACGGATTCAACAAGCATTCGTTTGCTGTCCGAGAAAATCAACTCGACACGCTAGCCAGGAAATGTAAATCCCTCAATCAACAGTATGGACAGTGTTGCGAAAGCAATTGCTGTACAAACCATACAGGTTACAGCTTGTACAGGCTCTTACCGAAAGGGATAAAGAACTGAGACGTGATTTCTGCACGTTTGTTATTGCCCAGAATGAGGTAGATGATGCCTTCATGTCTAAGCTGGTTTTTAGCGGTGAAGTGATGTTCCATACAAATGGTTATGTGAACCGGCACAATGTGTGGATATGGGGTCAGGAGCCTCCACATGAAACCACAGAACATGAGCACGCTCTTCCCAAAGTGAACGTGTTTTGCATTGTATCCAAAGACACTGTTTTTGGCCCTTTCTTTTTTCACAAGACCACTGTTACTGAAATCCCTTATTTGGACATGCTTATAGAGTGGTTGTTTCCTCAGTTAGAAGAGGCGGTGGGGACTTCATTATTCAGGAGGATGGTGCGCCACCCTATTGGTAACTAGCTGTTCATGGATACCTGAACGAGACATTGCCGCAACACTGTATTGGTCGAGAAGTAGCTGGTGACCAGGATCTTCATCACTGGCCCCCTAGAAGCCCGGATCTTACCCGGTGCAATTTTTTTTCTATCGGGGTACATAAAGGATCAAGTGTTTTGTCCACCATTGCCAGCTAACATTGAAGGCGAGAATTATGGACGCCATCCAAACTGTAACACCGGACATGCTGACAAGAGTGTGGAACGAGTTTGATTATCGCGTAGATGTCATTTAGGCAGCTCGTGGTGGTCACAGTGAACATTTATGAATGTATGATAAACAAACTCCACAGTTCATTTGATTGGTCAACCAAGGTTGTAAGTGGTTTGGTTTTAATATTATAGATCTTCAAAGTTGGGGTATTCTTTTATACTCATTCTGTATATTACAAGTGTTATTTTTCAGTTGTTTATAATTCAATTCTTGCACTATCATCTAATGCAGGTAATTCATGGGCGATGTTGTCTCTCCTTATTTGTAATTATTTCATAATGTAGGTTGGTTGCACATATTTATCATGTCTGAGATTTTAGTGATATTTTTTTTTACAGATGGTGCAGAATATAAAATATGGTAGATTTTGTTGCGAGTTCATTTTAAAATGTATTTCTTATATGCAAGGAATGTGTTTTTATATTCTTATATGGGGAGTATACTTTTCTGTGTAGAGCTAAACTATGGGATTATTAAGGAAATGTAACTATTAAGTGGAAAGGGTGTTTACTATGACACAAATTACACTAAATACAAGTTGTGATGTGGCACGAGGGGTTAAGTGTTAGCGTTATATGTGGGGGATTGACAGAAGTTCTAAGGGAGGATGAGGATATAAGGATGGCTCACCATAGCATGAGGATACTTACTGTCAAATTGCTGTTCTGTAACCACCATCCTGAGGAATTTTATGCCACTGCCTTTTGCCTCTATGTGCACCACACTTCGCATTCATACCCTTCGCATTCATGCTGGCTTCCTATTGGCTCTCCCTTGTAGCCTGGGCAGTGTTAATGATGTCACATGTCAATGAATTGCCACATCTCCACTGTCAGCCAGACCCAATTATTCTGTGAGCTTTTGCAAATTACCACATTTGTGGCAGTTGCGTTATGTTCTGCATTGTTAATAAACTTTGTTTTTATAACTTCCAATTGCCACATTTCTGCCTCTCCCAACGTTGCTCTTAATGTTGCAATCATAACATCCCTCCCAATGTAATGAAGATGAGATGTCCACATCTCACCCAAAGTTCTAGAGAGGAGAATTTTAGTTTTGAAGTGGCATATTATGTTGCAAAATACTCAGGCAGATATAATGTTTATGAAACCCCTGTAAACCCAGCAAAGCAAAAGCTAAAGGAGGGGATGGGGTGGGTTAAATAGTGTAATGTGTTGCTTCTTGAGGTCATCGGGGCATTTAAGTATGTTATTGGTGATGGCTGAATGTAATTCTTCTTAGTATTACTGGATAATGGATGTTGTTTTGAGTCTCCAATATATGGGGTGTCCTGTCAGAGGATCCTGAACTGGACGTGATTGAGATGACTTAGTTGTGTGGTCTGGGACAATTATGCGGGTAAGGGTAAGTCGTGGTGCTTGAGCTAACCCGGTAGAAATGTGGGGTAGCTAAGGATGATATTCTGCAAATGAGGGGGGCAGTAGATACATACAGGTAACAAACATCTTCTTAGTAGACGTATTTATATTGGCATAATAAATTTTACAGGTATATATTCTTGAAGCAGTTGATAATTGATGTTCCTTAAGATATATGTACATTTGTTTTCAACTATTTATAACTGTAATTATAATTATTATTACTATCGTACACACTTTGCAATAAATAGTGCCCATTGCATCTTAGAACTAGTAGTATTATAGGTATGTTTAGGTATATGTAGTCCTTGTCTACATTGTGAGTTTCTTATTCTTGAACACCAATCATGTGCACACACAATTTTTCTCCAATGCCATCGGGCAATTTGCTTTGCACTTCGACTTAGATTTTTGCCATATAATGCTGTGTTGTACAATAACGGTGTGTATCTAAAGAGGGATCTCTTGTTTTGGTTTTGTATTCTGCAGTTTTGTTTCACAAATACAATTGTGTTATAATAGAGAGAGATAGAAATAGTTATTTATTTACTCTTATATCTATATTACCATCTTAAAGTTTTGTTTTCTGTATTCTACATGCTAAGGTTTTTTTTGCGATAACATATCACTAACCTTTAAATATATAACTGTATATTTTGTTTCTTATCTATATTTGGATGCTTGCACTACTGGTCGCTGCCATTTTCTGCTATGGGTTGTAGTTGTGCCCCGTCTTCTTTAATTTTCTTGGTTTTGCAGGCACTACTATGTATCTATTGATGTCTTCTTATGTGATCCGATTATTCTTTGCTGTTTAGGTTATATTTCTCTATGAAAGGGGGAAGGGGCAGAGATGGGTGATGTATTATTGTGGTGGGGATACTGGCATGCATGGACGTTTTGCGATGCATTAAGGTAGTGCACAACCTTGCAACAATTTGTACCACACATGTATAGATGAATATAATAGAATTAAAACTTCAAATATTGAAATGCTTATTAATGAGAAATGAAAATATGTGTTTAAATAGGAGTGTAGGGGGAAATGTCAGTTGAGAAAGAAATTTCCTATCTGCAGGGGAAGTGTTGTCTGTAAGGTTGGTAATGACATTTCATTGAGTGTCTAGTAGCACGTGATGTTGGTAACTGTAATGTCTTTGAAGGTGCTTATTTGTTCAGCCATGTTGTTAAATATATTTCAACCAATGAATAGGAATATCCATTTGAACTGTTGTTTGAGGTGTGTGTGGGTCACAAATATTAGTTATGTGTATTAAATGTTACGTCTATGGCATAATTTACATCCACATGGAAGTAAAATTTACAGTGTTCCAAATTTGGTTTGGGGCTGCTGTATAAGTGTTTATTGTTGGTACAACTTAATTCATTAGGTGCAAGAGCAATTAACTAGAGGTGCAGTTGCATTTGCATAATTTTAATTGTGTTATTTTCACAGTAGAATGTGCAATTGTCTGCATTGAGTGTTACATTTCTTATTTCAGTAGCTGCCGTGATGCAGATTATTTTTTGCATGGGTTTTGGTATTTCCAGTACTCTGTATATTTCAAACTCATTGTCTCCCTATGTTGGAATTTGGTACATATTATGTGATCACATCTGCTAGTATATGTTCACATCCGCTAGTATGGTCATTTCCTATTGTATTATAGTATTATATTGCATGATTGATTTTTAAACTGAAAGGCATTGGGGAAAATGTTGTATATTTTTGACTTGGCATATGTTTTAATTAAAGTTACCTTATCTTTAGAGACATTTACTTATCTGTTAGCAAACATTCTGCAATAGGTAAATTAAAATAAATGTTGCTATTTGTTGTTGGATCTTAGCTAAATTTCCCGAGTTATTTCTGATTGTATAAGATTTAGTGATAGATAGTATTCTTACAGTATGCAATATGTGTGGGTAGTTCTTGGTCTCTCAACAGCGATTTAAATAATTCTAGTAGCGTAGTTTATGCTACATGTTATGCTGAGGTAACTCTGTAACTGATAGTGAGTTTGTTTGAGAATTTTGCGTAATGGTAATGTTATTGATGGCTTCTGTTAGCATGTAAAATTTCCTGTCAGTTAGGGGAGTGGCATTATTCATATTTTCCAGGCCTGGTTATTACAGTGTGTCAATATCTGAAGTTTGTTGAGCATTTACAGTAAGGCTTTGTCATTTGACAGTAGTTGGTCTAAATTCTTATAAAAATGAGAATTGTATCACCATTCTAATTCATCACCGAGGAATTGTAAGCCTTTTCTAAAACAATGTGGTATATTAATTTTGTTTGTGAATTCCGTAGTGAGATGCATTCATAATTCAATTATGGTGTTCAACATCAATTGTGCATTTTGACATAAATGTGGTATGTTAAGGGTGCAAATTTGCTGGGTCTGTATTTCCAGATAGTGCTATCATTGTGGGACTTGGAGGAGTATTTGGTAAAGAAAGTATATAGATTCTGTATGAATGCTGTTCACATTTATAGGCTTCCAATATATGCCACTGTGTATTTGGTAAGTGGGTAGAGAGAGCAGAATATGATTGGGAGGAGAGTAATATGATTATTGGCATAATTTTATGTTGAAGAATTTACCTTAAAAAAAATTGATGAGTATATTTTCTCTTATATTTTAATGTTGATTCATGCATGACTGTGCGTGTGTGTGTACATGTGCATATGCATGCATGTGTGTTTTCTTCTGTGTGTGCATCTCTGGTATAATGTCTGGAAAAGGGGCTATAGCAAGCGTCAATCGGCAATTGGGGATGATTTTCATTTGTAGAGGATTTTTTTTATGAGTAATTGGCTTAAAAACCGACACTGTATTTGCCAACTCTTACTCTGACTGAAAAGAGCTTGTCTAGTGATGTTGCTACTGCTGAAAAATTTAAAAAGGACTTCAAACAATTTGTTTTATCTGAAGAATTGACACCTGATCAAGTTTATAATGCTGATGAAACTGGGCTTTTGTACCGGATGCTTCCGAGCAAAACTTTAGCATCAAAGCTTGAAGATTCGGCTAAGGGCTACAAGAAAAGCAAAGATAGGCTAACTGCTATGGCTTGTGGCAATGCATCAGGGAAACATAAGTTTCCTCTTGTCATTGTAGGGAAATCCAAGAATCCCAGAGTGCTAAAAAATGTGAGCCACAATACGTTGCCAGTGGTTTACCGACCATAAAAAAGTGCGTGGATGGACAGTTTTTTGTTTAAGAATTGGTTTTTTGATAACTTTGTTCCTGAAGTTCGAAAATTCCTGAAAGAAAATAGTTTACCAGAAAAAGTTATTTTACTGATCAACAATGCTCCGTCTCATCCAGGAGAACAAGAACTCGTGAGTGGAGGAATTAAAGTGAAATTTCTTCCACCAAACATAACCCCACTGCTGCAGCCTATGGACCAGGGAGTCCTTGAGAACATCAAAAGAGTTTACCAAAAATAACTGCTTAGTAAAATAATTGAAGAGGAAGGGGAAAAAAGTGTGATTGATTTGTTGAAATCAATCAATATCAAAGACGTTATTTACATGGTTTCTGACGTTTGGGATTACATCACAAAAAGCTCTTTGAAAAAGTCATAGAAAAAACTGTGGCAAGCTATTTGTGCTACAAACGAAATGGCAAGCGATGATTTGGTGCAAGTGGCTGCAGACGACCTGCAAATGTTAGGAACAATAAATGGGTGCTCAGAAGTTGATATGGAAGACGTCAGTGAGTGGCTGAAAGACAACAATGACGGTGGCTATGGCACTATGACGGAAGAATAAATTGTAGCGGCATGCACATCTACAGCAGACAGTGAGGAAGAAGATGACGTGGACGAGGAGGAAGCGATCACACCTCAACAGCGGATGACACAAGATGCTGCGGACCAGCTAACAAACATCATGGCGTACTTGGAGCGTCAGCCCAACACCACTCCAGCTGAACTATTAATGATAAAGCATTTGCGTGACAGTGCTTCATTCAAAGGCCACATGTGTTTGAAACAGAAGACACTGGACCAATAAGAAATGATGTGAAAAATTATTTTTATAATTTTTTAATGTCTTTTAAACAATTCTATGTAATTTTGTTACAAAATATAGTTTTTTATCGTAATAAATGGTAAGTTTGCTTATTGAAGGATTTGTTTTGCTTATTACCTGGATTATCCGGATTTTCTATTTTCCGGATTACCTTTGGTCCCAGTTAGTCCGGATAAACGAGGTTTTACTGTAGATATTACCGGATTATGTTTCTAGTAGTGGTCCCTTGGCATCTAGTGACCACATTGAGAATATTCGCAGGGATCAATTGGTTGCCATTGTTCTTCTTGTGCTTTTTTCCTTTGTATGTGGGAAGTTTTATGTGGTTCTTTGAGTGTTAATTTAAGTACTGAATTTGTGCATCATTGGCATATTCACCTTGAAATGTGGATGTTTGAAGATGCATGCTCTATTGGAAACAGAAATAATCCTCTCTCTGCTTAAATCTTTTGGTCATCTCGTAATGTATATAATACGGGATTGTAAATGGTAATATATTGTTTCTCGCTCCTGGGACTAATTTTAATAATAATGTGGTTGTAATCTGCTATAACTTGGGAAATTATCCTATTTGGTATGTCCTCAATAGCATGTACTAAAGGTTTTGTTTTTGATGGTTGGCTCTTGTTTAGCAAATTTACAATTTTTTGGTTTTAGGTAGTTTAACTTTGAACTGTCAATCTTTGAAAAAATTTTCATTTTTTTAATGTGCTCCTCAAAAGTATCATTTAAAACAAAAATGTTGTCTGCATAGCAAACTACAGTGTTCCAGCATAAGTCACCTGCAAGGATGCCTACAAAATGTTGAAAATAATGTGAGCTCCTGAACATTGCCATTGGCATGCAGCAAGTAGTGAAGTAGTCCTATATGGTCAATGCTGAAAAAAAATGTGTCCTTTTTTTTTTTGTACTGGAATCATATAAAATCTGCTGAACATATGAAGGCTGGTAATATATTTGGTATTTTGAATTATTCATATCAATATAGATTAGGAGGTAATTTTCCTGTTTAATATATGCATTCAAAGCACAGAAATCACTAAGAAACTGTATATTGCCATCGTTCCTTGGTACAACTAGGCAGGGAGTTGCATATTGACATCAGTGGCGGCTTGTGAGTCTGTAAGTATGTGAAGCGCCATGAGCAAAGGGTGGAAATATAATTTGCAGTTAAGTGGTTTAAAAATGTGTTGCTGCTAGAAGTCTATCACTAGAAACATCTAAAAATTATGATAATTAAACGGATAGTTATATTTTGAAAATTTACATAGGCTAAACACACGCACATACTCATATATACACACACTCACATATACACGCGCACACAAAACACAATATATAACTAGTCGACTGAGTTCAGCCAACCTCACAAGGTCAATACCATTAATTTTAATCTACTGGTCATTCAGGCTGATATTCATAATAACTTTTGCGATGGAGATGCGAACCACATTCGGTACGCATCTTGTTTTGGTACCAAAATGAGATTCTTAAACGATTAGCAAGTTGATTGCATGTTGATTACAGTTGCGGGCACTCTCAAAGTTATGGGAGTCCTTGACCGCCCCTAAGCGACTTGTATCCTGTTAACCTCTCCTTGTACTTGTAAAATTGGCACATGCCTTATAAGGTTTTGATAACTGAGATACAATGCACAAGCAGATACAATTATTTTTAATTGGTGGCTTACTGTTCTAGACTCACACAAATGGAGAGGTAGAAAATAATACAGAAAATTAAAACACTTACCTCGAAAACTGATAGATTATGCACAATTATATTTATCTGTTACTCGCTCATCTTATCGTGGTTTGATATCTCATAAGTATTGTTACACACTCGCGGCTTTGTTCTGCATGGGTGAGTGGAAGTGAAGGACAGAGCAGTTATATGATAACGGCAGCAGCAAGTCAATGGAATGTTTTGAATGACAGGTGAGCGATAAACCAAGAACTGCATATCTGTTACTAAAAAGCGAGCAAACACAATAATCCTTTTTGCTGCGTGTGCTGCTGACCCTGGTTGTATTGAGTTTCTGTGTTTATCTGAAGAATTTTATAGTGTTTTGCTGTCCTAGTTTCTCTAAATGTGACTCAGAGTACGTTAAATTTCCAGGTCAAGGCCAGCAGAGTATAAATAGTGCGACGGGCCACCGGGTCGGAAGTTGTTGAATAGATGAGTGGTTGAGCTTCAGCGATAGACGATGAGCGGTGAGAGAAGTGACCAGCGGAAGGGAAATCTGAGACTGCAGGTATCAAGCAGTGAAGAGTGCGGCTGGACTATTGGACTAGATGCATGAGTGAAAGACATTATAAATGATGGCAACATACAGACTGAACATGTGTTAATGATGAGTATGAGTTAATTGACAATAATGAAATTGAGAAAGAAGTTAATTGGAGTTGAAATATACATCAAATATAGCGCTTACCAGAAATAAAAAGAGCAAGATTGGAGATAGAAAATTGAATGCTGTAAATAATAGCCGTGTGAATAAATTATAAATAAAATTTAGTTCTTTTATTTTTATTAAGACCTTCATCCCTCACAAACTCAGATACGCCCCTCAGGCGTCTTGTAACACTGGTGTCGGAAGTGAAATGGAGGCATTCAGTTGTTCATAAAGTTAGGCAATAGGCTTGTTATTAGTGATTAAAATAATTAAATAAATAAATTAAGACTTTTTTGTACAATCATCACAGTGAATGCTAACTACAAAAATGTCTGCAGTACTAGAAGCACTGCGAGCATTAATTAAGGGATTAGGTAGCCAAGTGAGCGCAAGTGTTAACAGCCTTGATAACAAAATAAAAAGTGTGAACAAAGCTGTAAATAGCAAAATTAATTCTGTAAATAAAATGTGATTGTAACTGAAAATAGTATGAACGAGAATGTAGAAAGCAAATTTAACTCTGTAAATGCAAATGTAGACAGGAGGCTAGAAAGCATTAGCAAGTTAGTGAATATGTGGGTTGATTCTGTGGACAAGAAAGTTGACAGTGTAAATGAAAAAGTGGACAGTATGAACAAAAGGATGGATAGCGTTGAGAATGAATTGAAACAGATGATCAGTGCATTAGAGAAGGAATTACACAAATCTCTTCAGCAACAGAGCTCCAGTAATACAACATTGGCAGCCGCAAAGAGTGAGAAGCAGTATAAGTCATAACCAATGCAGCAACCTTGGAGGATAGTCACCACTGGAGTACCCCACACTGGTGTCGGACTTGGAACTACGTTTTGGCGACTGGTACCTGCGACATGCCCACCATGCGCAGCTGCAAAGCCACACCCAGGGATCAGGGGAGCCACTGCATGAGCTATGGCAAGATATTGTGCGGCTATCTCAACTATTTCTGGAAGGGTGCTCCGAGGAGGCGCGCAACATCTTCGCAGTCGGTTTCTTCATCGATGCCATTGCCGACCCAGAGGTACAGCAAGCAGTACAACTGGTTGCACCCCACAACATGCAGGATGCCCTTGCCCGTGCACTGGAGGTGGAGTCAGCAAGACAAGGGGCCGCATCTCAGTGTCCGGTACAGGCAGTGACTCTGAACAAAGATGAAGATTGAATAACAAAGACACCGAAGGAGTTGATTTGACTTTGACGGACATTGCTTCCACGGTTCATATTATATAGCCCCGCCGCCCCCCACCCAAACGGAGGGAGTGTTGGTCATGTGGACAATTGGGGCACCTGAGAACCTATTTCCTTAAACAGCAGTAACATAAACAGAAGCAGCAGTGGGAAAAGAAGCAGCAAAATTAACAAATGGCTTTGATGAGCATATGCTAGCACTTGCACAAAGAAATTTGTGAGCTTCGTGCACATGCCCAACAACTGAGTAACTTCATCAACGAACTAATGCTGCAAGCTGCATACCTCACAAAGCATTTGGAAAATGCACACAATGACCTGCAAGTGCTGTCCAGACGCACTGAGCACAGTATGCCGCAAAGCAGTGAAAGGAGCCCATGGCATGGAGTAAGATATGTAATGATCCCTCTCAGTAATGGCTCTGAGCATAGTGGTCCAATGGAGGAATTGCCTCAGGGGGCAAATCACCAGTCATGTTATCTCAAGAATGGGAGTGAGGTGGTTGACAGGAGCTACCAGCGTTTCAAGGTACTTCGGATGAGGATCCAGCCACAACCTGCAGCATCCACTGCAAGTGGCAGCACTTTTCAGATTGGTAGACATGGTCTAAAGGAAGACGCAAAGGGGAAATTCAGTAGTTGCTTCATCTTTCCAAACCGGTAATAAAGGGATTAGTCTTTCTGTAAGGCACGTAGTCTTTCTGTAAGGCACAAACGACAGTATAGTGACAGGATGAAGACCTGGAATGAGGGGAGAATGTTGGGTAATGTACTTCAAGAAGGACAACTGGTGTGGCTGTACAACCCACAAAGACAAAAAGGGTACTTGAATCTACAGAAATGTTGGGAAGGCCCTACATTATTCAGAATAAGATAAATTATGTGATATTTCAGATTTGCTGTCAAGGTTCTTGGGCAGAGCCGAAGGTTGCCCACATCAACCGACTGGCACCCTACAAAGTTCCGGATGTTGCAGAGTCTGTTCGGGATAAACAGACTTGAGGAGGTGTCAGTGTTACGCGCTTGCTGCTTTGTTCCGCGCTGGCGAGCGAAAGTGAAGGACTGTGCAGTTATATGATAGAGGAGGCGTATCTATTACTACAAACCGAGACAAAATGTTAATCATTTTTGCGGTGCACGCTGCTGACCTTGGTTGTAATGAGTTTCTGTATGTATCTGCAGAATTTTCTAGTTGTTTCCCGCCCTAGTTTCTCTAAATGTGACTCAGGGTGCGTCAAATTTTCTAGGTCAAGGTCAGCAGAGTATAAATAGTGTGACGGGCCTCTGGGCTGGAAGTTGTTGAATGAATGAGTGGCTGAGTTTCAGCGATAGACGAAGAGCGGCGAGAGGAGTGACTAGCGGAAGAGAAATCTGCGACTGCGAGTATCAAGCAGTGAAGAGTGCGACTGGCAGGCTGGACTATTGGACTATATGCATGAGTGAAAGACATTACAAACTATGGCAACAGACAGACTGAACGTTTGTTAATGATGAGTATGAGTTAATTGAATAAAACGAAATAGCGACATTGAGGAGGACGTCAATTGGAGTTGAAATATTCATTAAATATTGTGTTCACTGAGAAATAAAAAGAGTAAGAGTGGAGATAGAAAATTTAATGCTGTAAATAATATCTGTGTGAATAAATTAGAAATCAAATTTAGTTTATTAATTTTTATTAAGACCTTCATCCCTCACAAAATCTGAAATAAGCCCCTCAGAAATCTTGCAACAGTATTATTTTTAATGACTAAGAAGTAAATATGTTTAAAAAATATCAGCGGAAATAGGAATATAACTAGCATCGTGCATCTTTCTATGTTTATAAGTATATCATTTAAAGAAAGAAACTTTCCACAAATTCCATGAAAGTTTGTATAAAATCTCTAATTGATTTTCATTGTATGTGCTGTAAATTAAGTGTTTTGGAGGAAAATAATATAAGTTCCATAGTGTTAAAGTTGCTAGGAGTATGATATTAAAAATTAAAAAAATCTTTTTCTGGATTAGGATTTGACCATGTGTTAAAATATCATGTCTACTATTGTAACTCTGGTATCATAACCAGACTATATCAAGCACATCATGCTAGACTGGCAAAATTTCCACTAAATTATGTTTTCAATGTTTCTTATTACTTTTCGTATTTTTAATTATTGCCACTTGTTGGTTTTCGTGTGTGTATGAAGTATCAGTTTTATAATTATATATATATTATGTGTATATATATTATATATATAAAATCAGTCTTGAAATTTTTTCATATATCATAAGCACATTTATGTTTAATTTTTTGTTAGTACCAAATTTAGTATCATACGCATTCATTTACAGATGTTTTTAACAATGCATGTGCTCTTCGGCGAATCCATTTTAGTTAAAACCTTGTTCCTAACTGCCGATAGCTGGGAATGTGCTTTGTATTATTTAGCTGCACACACAAGGCTCAGAAAATCATAGTACTCTCAAACGCCTTGCCAAAGGGGGACTCAAAAACGTTGTTCATGAATTCTAGCTTGGTTTACGAGATATTTAAGAGACATTCCCCTCTTATATGCGAGGAGTTTGTGGGACCGCAAACAAAATGTTTAAGAATGCCACCCTCAGATCATTGTGAATAAAAAAGTCTCGTAATTCATGACTGAGCAATTGCCATATTCTTTTCATTCTTAATCAAATTGTATTTTGCATTATATTTCATAAACGGTGCGTCTGAGAAATGTATGGGACAAAAATATTAACAACTTAATTATAAACAATAAAGGTCTCTATAAATTTTACATATCTTAGATGTTTTCTAATATATCTGCATATAATTTCACACCAAATTTTTGTTTAAGTCCAATTGTCTTAAAACTTAAAAATTTTGTAGCCATGTATTCATATTATTTTTATGTATCACTACGTATTATAAAAGGAAATCCCTGGCACACATCTGTCTGTCTGTATGACTGCGCTAATCTCGAAAACCACTAAACTGATTTAGATGCAGTTTTTACTGTTATGATCTGCATGTATCGAGGAAGGTTTGTGTGTATTAAAAATTTCCCTAGCACTTATAGGTGCTGAGCATTAACGGTATTAGTGAATCAAGTTGGGGAAAAAGTTTGCAGCCAGCACTCTCGTATGGAATATGCTGCCTAATCCTTTAGAGATGTAACACAATTATGTACGAATGAATGGTGTAAAATTAAATGATCTACAAAAACGTTAGCAGTAGAATATATCTATCTTTAATAGATAATTAGTAATAAGTGTATTTACAATTTGAATTATGCAGTAAAAACAAACATAAAATCCTTTTTTTTTTTTTCCCTAACCATAAAGAACTTAATCTTTATCAAAATAAATTAATTCATAGTTAAAACTTTTTAATGTAGTTAAGAAATGTCCTTTACAGCATACAGTGCGCAAACACAAGTATATTACTAAGTAGATACAGAACTCGACAGTGAAGAAGCTCTGCACTATCCCACAGAATTTCTTAATTCATTGAATCCTTCTGGCATGCCACCACCCAAACTGATTTTTTAAAGTTGGAGCTCCCATGATTTTATTGCGAAATATAAATCCACCAAAATTATGCAACGGGACTTGATTACAAATAGTTATCTCATTGAAGGTACTATTCTATATGGCTGAGGTACTGGAGAAACTGTTTTAATACCTAGAATGCCAATGATTCCCACGGATTTGCCTTTAAAAACTAAATTGTACCCGGGCGTAGCTGGGCCGGGTCGCTAGTCTTGCATTTATAGAGCACTGACATTAAAAAATATAGAATTTTTTTATTTACAATTTTTTACACTGCTGAAATTTTCATGTCCAAAGTCACGTGGGCAGTTTGTCACTCATGTACAAGTTACATGCAGTAAATGTTACCTGTACATAATTCCTGATAACTCCCAGCATGCAATACAAAAAAAGGACAATGGCCAGTTACAAAACTGCTCAGAATTTAGTTTTCTTACCCAAGGGCATAAAATAAATATAACTGGTTTAAGGGGTCTTGTGTTAATGCGCTATGACATAGGTGATCAGATGCAGCACATGTGCGCTTGTGCAGAAAAGTAGTTCACCAGGGTGGCAAAAAGAGTGTGGTTGGGGGGGGGGGGAGCCAAATGTTTNTGTGTGTTTACAGCAAATGCGGTATTTGTTCACACAATACAGTGCTTCGTACAGGCTGCCCAGGAATATGGTTCTCAGCCTTCTAAAGGTTACAGTACGGATACATTTAATAAAACAATTAGTTTCATGCCTGTTGTAAGATTTAAAGGAGGCAATAGTGTCCATTATAGCAAGTTTCTGTTAATCAAGGTTTTACTCAGTTAAGTTTTTTAAATTAACATAACTTATTCTGAAGAAAATATTCTCTATTATTGAAATACTTCTCATACTATACTTATATCTTTTAGGCATAGTATGGTAAAAACAGATTTAGCACTCAGCTTTGTATGTCAGTGCATCAAATTTATCAACAATATCATCTTAAAATAGTTGTTTTTACATTAGCATGCACAAGACCTCCTTATGCACTGAAATATTTGCTAGCGATGGCAGTTTTCGTTGACATGCTGTTCCTAAGATATGTTTTAGTCCTTTTCAAGCACTAAAAATTTATTTCCTGCTGATGTAGATGTGCTTAACATAGAAAGAACTAATATAAATAGTTTATAGGGTTCTTTAAATATCTTGCTCATCTTATCTTCCTTTAGTTTCCTAACCAGTGTTTCAAGGGTTTGATTCCTGTACTTTTCATCGCAACACACAAGTTCTAATTTATTCCTTTGTCTATCATTATTAGAAAAAACAAGCAGATAACAAACTGTTAAATCATGCAAGATTTCAGCAGTAAAATTTTGACTGTATACTTTGAATTAGGAAATATCATCAAGTTGTACAAATTTAAGTTCGCCAAAGTCTAGGCACTTCTCTTTTATTTTCATCAAAACAGTGTCAATAATTTCAAAGTATAAGGCTTTGTAGCTCTGAAAATATTTGTCTTCTGAAGGAGTTGTAAGCCTTTTGTTGGAAGTTTCATTTTCTAAAGGTTTGTGTTGAAAATTCTTTTACAGTTTTCCTCATTCCTTTTGCATGATATTACTTGTGCTGTACTGGTAATCATATTGACACAGACATTCAAATATAATGTTTTAGTTTGCAAAACTTCAAGCAGAATATTTGCAATTTCAAAATTTTCTTTAAAGACAAGGGCCAAAAATGTAAATTCGAAATCATAGAATTCCTTTGAAAATCCAGATGCCTGACAAATTGTTCTCACACTGGAATCGCAGTTATCAGAATATGTTCAAATATAAGTTTCACACCATCATAGTTTTCAACAATAAGTTTCTATGTTTTTGAAATAGATGACCACCTGATGTCTGTGATTGTAGGCATAGGTTTACCGACAAGTGAATTGAGAGCATACCTCCTTTGAGCTGAATAATGAAAAATGGTGGGATCCGTCTTATGTTTGCAAAAAAGTAAGCAACATTTGGAAATTCTGTTAAAAGTGTGATGTAAAATTATACTTGAGAGCTGCACATTGAAGAAATACTACTTGTGGAGTATTTTCCTTAGTTTTCATTTGAATGCAGTTCAAATGGGCAGACACGTCTACAGCACCTTTGTAACACTGAGAAATCAATTCAGTTTGATAATTAAATGGTGTAAAGTGGCATCAACGTGTTAAAATAAAGTTTGTGATGTACAAATAGCATTTAGATCAAAATATCCCAAGAAACTTTCTGCTAATACACCATTAGTATCCACAAATCTTACAATAATTGAACACTGAGACATCTGCATGTTTTCAGTTGTATCATCTACTTGAACAGAAAACTCTCAAGACCTCAATGTTAATATCCATATAAATCTCTTCACTCTCTCTCTCTTAAACAGAAAAATGGGTTATTTTATATTTGAGCCATATATTGTTAAACTTGTAGGCATTGTCTGTGACTACCTTACCCTCAGATAAAATATTTTTAGACTCATGGTTTTTGCAAATGACACTTCAAAGTCAAAATGTTGCTGTTTTTGTGATGTACAAATAAAGTAAACCAAACTATTTGCAGAAAATTTTAAAATGGTATCTGAAATATCTTGTCTTAATTCATTTTAAGGTATGTTTAGCAAAAGTTATTTTCTAAAAATTTAGGGGTAGCCAAAAATAAAAATATGCAAGAATTTCCTTATTTTCAGTAATTTTTATAAATTGAAAAACATTTCCTTGTACAATTTTATAGACGTCTTGAAGTAGCTCTTGGCATATTCTTTCAGTGTGAATTATCTTATTTCTTTACGTAAGAAGGTTATGATTAATTAGGCTGTTTATTCAAATGCTTCCGAGGGAAAGAGAGAGAAAATGCAGAAATTTAATTGGAAATGAACGGTTTTTGTGGATAGTGATAATGAATTCTAATTTTGGTGAAAATTTGAAGTTTAATGAATAGTTCACCTTTTTAAATTATAACACTTCATTCAGTGATGAATCAGTCACCCATAATGTTTTATATTATTAAAAAAAAATACTGGACAGATCTTTATTGTTTAACCTTTATTATAATTTCTTATGGTTTAACCTTTATAAATTCAAGTGGATATAATACCATGTTTAATTGAATTAACTTTGGTTTTTTTTTTTCTTCCAAAAACCCAAAGGGTCGCTGGTGGACCGTCTGTATTTTCGTAAATAATTTAATCATCTTCAATTAGAGAGGGTATTGCGGGTTGCGGTTCAGTTTGTTGTCAACACATTTGGGTCCAAAAAATAGAGATTTATCAATAAAAACACATTAAAAATAGCCAAATTCAAGCCCTAGCAAGCAATGGGGTGGAGTGAACATTTTTCAATTTTTCTTGTGTTTGTTGATGAATGGCATGCTTTATAACAGTTTTTTTTAAAACAACCATCTGATCCAAAGCAAGCAATATCCTCACGACTTGTATACACCTTATAGACTTGTATACACCTTATATGGACTCGCTTATAGAAGTGCTTGTCACCATTTATACTTTTTCAGCTTGTACTCCTACAATTCTGTGTGCTGTATTAAAAAATTCAATAATATTTCATTTCCAATTTTTTTTAAATATGATTATTTTCTGTTTTATTTTTGAACTATTACCGTGCTGTTGTAGAAATTCTGTAATATTCTTTTAATGATTTGATAGAATAATAGTTAATGCAAATAATTATTTAAGAGTGATTCTTTACGAGTGAAAAAGTATTGTAATATTTTCAAATTTTTTTTAAAGTGAATTTTTGTAAAATTAAAAATAGAATAAGCATTTGGAACAGTACCACAGGGACTACAAAATTATATATATTTGTTTCAGGCCTGCATATTTCAAATTATTAGAAGAGTGTGTATCACAGATAGTTCTTCACCGAGGTGGCTGTGATCCAGACTTTCGTGCCAACCGCAGGTTCCAAATTGATGTGCAGCCGCTAATAGACAGTTTGGTTGGCAAGTATCTTTAGCACACAGTTGTCAATGTTTAAGGTTCCACTGAACCTGTCCTTATAAACTGAATTTAGTTTTATGTGCTTGTTCCCAAAACTGGCCTAATAGAATACTCAAAATTTTGCTATTAACCATTGAAATGTACATTTGGTTTTCCAGTATGTTGTATCTTAATTTCACTTATAAGTATAAATTTCGCTACATCACTCGCCTGCTGTGTAACACATTCCATTGCCGTCCTGCGCATTGCTGCCAACTGTCCTAACCAACTATTCCCTTCATTTCCTACAATCGTCCCCCTTATAAATATAGTATTTTTTTTCTGTTTACTCACTCTTTCTGGGTACCTTCTGCCTTTCATACTCCCCTCGATATTGACCATGCTGTCTGTTCGAAAACCTTTGTAATCAGGTGAAGGAGCTCTCCGTTCTGTATCTGCAGTGCGTTTTTCTTTTACCTCCACTGGATTATCACCCTGAACCTCCCTGACTTTACTAGTGCCCCTGGCACATTCAAGTGTTGAGCTAGCAGTGGTGTCTCAAATATCATTTTCTCTCTCATTTGTGCCACCCTTTACTGCATGCCCTACTTCCTCACAATAATTCTCTCGCTCCTATATCTGCATTTTCCCTCCCCTCTAGCTAACTGATCTATGCGTCGTTACCACTTCAGACCCTTGCAAGTTTCAATAACATATGTTAAAGGAACTGTTTGTTTCCTGATGGTAGCTGGAATCCACTTCTCTTTGTTCAGTCTGTAATCCCTAGCCATGATACTGCTGCCCACTTGAAACTGCCTTATTTTCTGTCTCTCTTCACCTTGCCTACCCTGTTTCTGTATCTCCTTATCTGTAATGCTTGGTACTACCAATTATATTCTTGTGCAAACAGTTCTGCCTAGCATTAAATCACACGGTGCCTCCCCTGTAGTGATCTTAGGGGTAGTTCTATAACCAACCAGAAACATGGCAATGCTATCTCTAAAAGAACTTTGTCAGTCACCATCTTTTTTACCTTATCCCCGAATGTTCTTACCATGTTCTCTGCAGCTCCATTTGTCGCAGGGTGATAGAATGGTGATTAAGTGTGCATTATTCCATTAAACTTACAGAAATCGGGAAACTGTTCTGAAGTAAATTGTTGTCCCTTGTATGTGACCATATGCTCTGGTAAATAAAAAGTTGCAAACCATCCACAAAGAAAATGCAAGTATCGACTCTGAGGTTACTGAGTGTAATTTTTGGACCTCTGGCCATTTAGAATAGCTGTCTATCAAAACTATAAACATATTCCCCAAGAATGGCCTTGCTAGATCATTTACTCGCTGCCATGGGCAGCTTAGCCATGTCCAAGGTATAAGAGCAGATTTTGGAGGGTTAGTTCTGATTTGTATGCATACAGTGCACAACTCTGTTACCTCTTCTAAGCAATCATCAATGTTGGGCCACTGCACGTAGGACCTTGCTTAGGACTTCATTTTAACTATTCCAAAGTTAGGCGCGTGCAAATCCTTTAATATTTGCCCTGCAGTTTGTTTGGTATAATAACCCAATTTCCCCACATTACGCATCCTTGCTCAACTGTTAATTGGTCTTTCTGGTTCCAATATGGTTTCAGATCTTTCTCTACCTCATCTGGCCAACCTAACCTGCAAAATTATAACACCTGGCTCTACATTACATCTGCCCTTCTATCTAACATAATTGCTTTGCCTGTTACTGGCAAAAATTCTTCTGTTCCCAACCTGAGATACGAAAATTCCTCCACTTGTTCTGTTTATCTTGCTAATGGTAGCCGTGATAGGCCATCTGCATTTTGTATAAAAACTTTTCATTGTAATTTAAATAATTTTTACAGGGAGAAAAATAAACACTTTGTTCTGCAACATGCCATGTTGTCAATTTTGCCATCTTCCAAATTGTAAGTTCTCACCAATACATCTAAATACAGAGTTTAATAAGCCTTTAAAAATTAAAATAAGGTTTCAATTATAAATCATAAAATCAAACAACAATATTTGTGGTGTAATAAGTAAGAAGTATAATGTAATTGAAATTGTTTATCCATTTGTCAGCTATTAGTGCTGCAGAAATATATAAATTTGAAATGCAGTTTTAAAAAAAATTGGTGAGCTCTACCTAGCTATACAATCTTCCCTCATGGCTAGGGCATATACACCATATTTTTTGCTGATCAGACAAAAATAATATTTTATCATGTCACAATAAAATACGTTTCCACCCTTGCTCCTGAGAATGTAAATATTTAAATTAGAAACATTTACTTTACACAAAGTGTACCATAATTCAGTTGAAAAATATTTTATATGTATGCTATTTATTACTATATTCTGTACCATGTAATTTGGCCAGATTCTGACAGGTCTGTGAAAGTAGCACCACTGTTTACATCTGACTACGTATCCTTCTGCCATCAGCCGATCGGCCACACGGCAACGATGTTGTTTATTTTCATGTTGTCATTATCAGCCAATCCCCTTGTCAATGTACTGTTCGTGGGACGTTTTAGGCAAACTTGCTACTCAGAAATACATAGCTGCGATTTTTATATTAGTAATAGTAATGTGTACATAAATCATTAATCAGTAAATTGTTATGTTAAAGGGCAAAAATATAAATAATTAATTTAAAATTTATTAATTACAAAAAATGTAATGCTAAACAAATTTTAAGATATTTTAGACAGACTTCTGTCTAAAAAAATTATTAGGTTATAAAAGTAAAAATATGCAACCTTGCAAAAAATCGAATATTTGCTAAATCTTTTTAATTTGTCCGAGACAGTGAATTTGGGTTAACATTTGCAAGATGATCGTTGTAGCTATTATCACACTTTGAACGTTATAGCTAATACATTCAAGTTGGAAATATGTGACGTGGAATAACGTTAGAATCGTTTAAAAACTATTCACGTGTGACACTTTGTTCGGAAACAAGGAAATATGGTACAAGAACAATATGACATATAATTTACGTAGACGAATGCTTACCTGCCGAATATAAATTACGAGTACTGAAAATTGCTGTACACGAAATATATGTTACTTTAAAAATTATGCAGAGCTCGTGAAAAATAAAACTATTGGTATCTGATCGTAAATGTATTATATAAAGCAAACAAACGCTATTCTCTTCTGGATTGTAATGCTTCAAAAAGAATCCCACAGATGGCGTGCATGACATTTCAGTGCGTGGTCTGAGCCACATTTTTTCTAAAGAGTTTGTGTCTTTGTAAAGTTGACTGTTCTTCTATTACTGGCTCGGAACGACACGAATTTGAAATATATTTCATCAAATTATTAGAAAAAATAATTTAACAATATTATGCAATATTTCTGTATGCTTTATGGAATTAATATCAAACTTGTAAGGAAAGCCGGGTTGGAGAAGGCTAGGCAGGAGGGGGGGAGGGGGGATAAGACGTGAAAAAAAAAGATTTTGAAATTACGTTTTTTTTTGGATACAGATCATTTTAATTTACCTTTAATTTTGAACACCTATACATTTCTACTTTAGCACGAAGTTTAGTTTCTAACACAAAAAACCGTTGTTTTATGACCACGTAAAATAAAATGTATTAATTAATCTAGGAACTCATTCTTATCCGCGCCTTCCTGTTTTTCTGATGTGCGCCGGCAGTGCACTCAGAATAGCCAACATAATATTAATTTTAGTTCGTTCATGCATCAGCTGATACAGGTTTTGTAAATGGCACGTTGTTTGTTTGGAATACATCAAGTTGCCACTCGCTGACTGTCAGAATCTGGCCAACTTATATGAAATAGAGTATAGCAGTTGCCAACATAGCACTGCTCTCACTGTTTTAAATGAATATTGATTACAAAATAATAATTATAATTTATTAACAAAATGCAAGTAACAATTTCTTTTAATAAAAATAAAATATTTTCATTTTAATAACATTATTAAATGTTTGTGGTATATAATTAATTTAAAAACCAGGCAGACATGTTACACCTGGGGTAATTTTTCAAATGATTATTTAAAAAGGTATGATGATACAATAAATGGACAATAGCAGGATTGTTTTACTGTATTGAGTTTTACTTCACATGGTTACATATAAAATGGCTAAAGATAAGAAGAATACTATATGATACTGTGTACTAGCAAAATAAAAAGAGTGAGGGCACTCCTAGTATTTATTAGTGTATAAGTACTCAGAAGTCTCTATAATCAAAACAAAATAATTTAAGATACTTTTTTTATTATTGCTAAATTGTGTCTTTATTAATGTTTGAGGTAAAGAAATATTTTGTATAATTTTACAGAAATGTCACGTTCAGAAGATGAGCGCAAACTAGAAGAGTTGACTAAAAAACTTGAAAAAGAAATTGCATCAAAGCAAGAAGCTCTTGCAACGTTGGCACATTATGAGAAGAAATTGAATGAACTTGGACAAGGAAAGTTTCAGGTAACAACTATAATGTACAATAAATATTGATGGTAAATGTTCTGGATTGATTCACACACACATGAATACCCTAAAAGCAATAGATCTCACATATTACCATTTTGAAATTAAATTAAATTTTAATTATTTGGTTATTTTTCAGTTTATTTACTGCAGCCTGGATCTGTGCTACAGAAAAGCAAAATGTCTTTGAAGAGTAGGTAGACACATCATAACAGTATAAAAGTAACATTATTTGTGGTGGTAGGAATCTTTTCCATAACCATAGTTTTGGTTGTTGGGAGGTAAACTATTTTCAGATGATGAATGAAATACGTAGTATTTCCTGTTTGTTCCACATCGAAAGATAGGTGAATTTCCTGGAAAAAGAGTACATTAACAGAAATGGTGTTTAGGAGATACCAGTAATGGTAAAAGTACAGAAAAATTTTAATTGGGTTCAAGTATAATTACTTGTTGAAAATGTAGCTAATCACAAATAAAAATTACTTAAGATGAAAGTAATCAGTAAAATTACAATTAGAAATACAATAACTTCATATTTATTTCAACATTTCAAATATTTTTGAAAAATTTTTACACTGGCACATTGTCATATTCGGCCGACATTCAGAGTTATGTACTATTGGAAAAGTCCATGAAGACAAGTAAAACTGCGGAGTTAAAACTAATGAAATTTAAAAAAATATATTATACAGCAGTGTGCTTTTGCGGGAAGAAATTGGAAAGCATACCCCAAAATAATGTTTTTCGAATTTTTTCAAAATCTTTGTAAAGATGCTAAAGTAAACGATTACCAACGTACAACATAAATTATGCATTGATGCTGATAATATTACTACAGACACCCATGTTTATGAAAAATAAGGACATGATAGGTCTTATCTTGTGTCATCCCATGCACTTAAATTCAGTATTAAAATAACATACTTATCAGTAATTAAAGTATTTCCCATTATGCTTTATGAAGTTTGATGGGGTACTCCATGCGAACTTAGAATCTTATATATCCAATGCACAACTTACACTTAACATACACATTTTCTTTAGACCACGTGCTTGTGAGTTCAAAATATATTTGCAAGTATGCAAAAATAAAAACGTGTTGCTCATAATTAAGTTCATTTAGTGAGTTACTTAATGTAGTCATATTCAATATTAACGGTTTTCAATAAATACAGTCATTTGGTTAAATTCATAGTACAAAATATGTTTCCAACAAACAGGGAAGATTATATTGGAACATAAATTACTGCTAGCATTTTTTGGATAGAGAGCTGATTACATAATTTGTATTGAGATACATTGAAAATTGTATGGTAGGATACTTTCAGCCGCACTAGCCTGTTACTGAATATGTTCAGATTGCTTCATACATAGTCACAAATATTGTAATGAGTTAATAAATTGCCGTAGGAATGTTGGATGTAAAAAATAAAACAGTTTAACTAGTAATTATTATGAAAACAAGAGCGATGTGAAATTAACTAACTTCCTTAGTGTAAATGGTAATTAAATATAAATTCACAGAGTTCCAAAAAAATCCTTTTCGTAACTTTATTTCAACCATTGTCTAAACTCTGCCGAATCACTCCACAACAGCTAATTTAAGATCTAGTTTTCAAAAACCCAGTACAGTAACTGAAACTAATAGCAGGCATGGCCTTCAAGGGAGGGGTGTTAGGGGTTATCATACCCGCCTCCCAGAGCTCCTAAAAAAATGGAAAATAAATGCAGATGATGGTTGCTCATGAAACTGTTTTGCTATATTGTGTGACCAATTGTGCTCCTTGTAGAAGTGCTTTAATTGCCAACTGGAGTAAGTGTTTTAAGTTTATTGTGTATATTTTTGTGAATTTGTGTTCGAAATGGCAAATAATGAACTGTTTCTATAACTAGGACTGAAATTTACATTTTTGTATCATAACAAGTAAACAACTTACTATAGAAAACTGAAGACAAGACTGAGCTCACACATTGGAAGCAAGAGGATTATTGTTTGCCCTNCCTCCTTGGAGCTTGCTTTTACATAAAATAAAATGAGGTTATTCTTGAAACCTAGTAAATTGCTAATACACGCACTTGGTATAGTAGTAAAATTTTAAAAAGTAATACATTTACTTAGTAAGGTAACAGGAAATGTTAAAAAGTATTTAGATCAGGGTGTCGACAGTTCTGGAAAACGTGGAAAACGGAGAAGTGAGGGAATTATTTTATTCGGGAAAAAGTCAGGGAAAAGTTAGGGAATTCAACCTTAAGTCAGGGAAAATCTCTCTACGCTAAGAATTATTAAATTATTGCACCAACATGTATTAATACTGCCGCTTGTGTGTTGCAGTTTCTGTTATAAAACATAGTCTATTAACATCGGCAGAAATGAAAGAGTGGAATATTTCCAAATTTTTGCCGGTACCAATTCTTAATTCAGTTTCAATATTGTTGTTTTGATTCTCGATTCTGGAATCGACTCTGCCCATAATTTAAATATAATGGTTAGAATATCCTCAGCATTACCCACATTTACAGAGTTTGAATTTTTTTCTAAGCTTTTTAAATTCTTCAACTTCTTATAAGCACGTCAGCATGTGTGTAGTGGTCCAGGATTTCCCGCCTCTTAAACGTAAAAATTACTCCATAATTTGTGTTTAGCTGTCAGTAGTAAAATGGTTGCGTACGCTGTTACATTTTCACTTTGTAATTAAAAACACATGGTTAACCACAAAATAATATTATTGGAGTTTTGTCATGATGAAAATATAAGTCAAATTAACCAACATAGGTTCACAAAGTAGATGCTATAACATGAACTCCGCTATTATAAAAACATCTTAAAAACAAAGACATCCTACTAATTTTTTTACACAATTCAAGATGTTAGCAGCAATAAATAGCACACTAGACATTGCAAAATTCTTTTATTGGTTTTTTAAATTCTTATTGTTTGCTTTAGTCATTTCATTGCTTCTTAAAACTTACATTATTTTTTATAACTTGGCAATTTTAGCAGCACCTGCAGTTTACAATACGACTCTTTATGATGTGATTTGTAGTGTACCAATCAGTTTTCCGTAATGTCATGGAGTGCAATAAATCAAAGAAAATTGAGCATTTACAGTAAAATATTTATATTCTTTCTAATGCACATGTGTTTAGTTGTGTTGTGTGGATTTTGTAAATGCAGTAAAGGGCACAAAGGCAGTGGGATTAAATATCCTATACAGTGAAACCTCGTTGCGTTCCTGTTTATGTCGTTTTCCCGTACCATTAAATTTTTTTGGATGGTCCTCACAAATATCCTATATAAACAATGTTAAAAAAAACCCGCATGCTACGCCCTTAAATCATTAATTTACCAGCATCCATAGATCAGATATTCTGTCTGAAAACCAAAATATATTCGGAACTATTGTTTATCTGTGAAAAAAATATCTTAAAACTGGTACTACCAAAATTCAGTAGCGCCAAGAGCAGGTAAACAGACACTCCCTTACCTCAAATGCTAGTATACACAACAAATTGTCGTGAAACATTGCAATTGTTAACAACCACGTAATTTATTGTTGATCATTCAATCACTATTTGTTTTTAAATTGCACATGTTGAAAAACAGGTAAAACATAATAATTGCAGGCATTTCTTTGTTTCAAGTCAGCAAACGAATATTCTCGCAAATAAAACACGTATGTATAATGGTAGTGGTACGGACCAGAACCAGACATTCATAATGGACGGAACGGATTTGAACTTTACTGTCGTTCCACAATGGAAACGTAATAATTTTTAGGTGAGTACGGTAAATAACCATGTAAATTACAAGCATTAAAGGGGAACAGTATGTTTTCACCGATTAATTATGTTAACATAAAATTACACTAGTAACTTTTTTTAAGAGTAATGCAGTGCTATCAACTGTCACACAAGATGGCAAGTGTTTTTTAATTTGGCGAAATTTTAAAACATTTTGTGGGCAACGGAATTTTTAGCGAAGTAAAATATAATTTAAAAAAATCAAATTTTTACATGTCAAACTCAACAATTTTTAGCACGTTTCTATTTTAAATTATTGTTTTTAATAAAGTTTGTTTGATTTTTGCCACTTTTTTTACATTTGGCAGAAATTTAGTGAATTTTATGTAAACATTCTGCGGATTTTGGAAATTAAGTGCATTTCAATATTTTATAATACAATGCTTATATTGAATGATTGAGATATGTTTTTTCATCCAGTATTTAAGATATGCCCACTGTTCATTACAGGATGAAAATAAATTTTTTTTGAGGTAAGGTTTTAATTTTTGAGGAGAGAGGTCCACATGTTGAGTTTTCCCTCATGCTGAGTTTTCCCGCATGCTAAGTTTTTTTCAGTAGGTCCCATGAAAAACGAATAATAGAGGTTTCACTGTATTTATATTCTTTCTAATGCACATGTGTTTATTTGTGTTGTGTGGATTTTGTAAATACAGTAAAGGACACAAAGGCAGTGGGATTAAATATCCAATATTTATATACTTTCTAATGCACATGTGTTTAGTTGTGTTGTGTGGATTTTGTAAATGCAGTAAATGGCACAAAGGCAGTGGGATTAAATATCCAAGAATAATCGTATGAAGTCTTTTAGTCAACTTTTATTTGAAGTTACAACTTTGTTGCCTATTTGAAATGTATGTTTTTAATGTTAATACATATTGAAAAAGCCAACATAACATGTTGATTTAAAATTGTTAGTTGTGTTATTTTCTGAAAAGTATGTACAATAGATCCCCCATTTTATGAGTGTCCATGGTTCCCAAGAATACAATCGTAAGATCGATGTTGTCGCAAAACCTAAAAATAACCTATTTCAACCCCAAAAAATTATGTCTAATGTGCGTTTTTTGCTTAAAGTTGTTTTTGCCACTGGCATAAAACAAACAAATTTTTTAAATGAAATATTGATTTAATTTAATATTGATTTAATTTAAAGTGATACCATATTAATGTATATTTACCCTCTCCTTTGTCATCAAAAATGTTAAAAAAACATGAGTGTTGCAAAGTTTTACAAAGTTGATTACGTCCATATTTAATTCCCTCTGACATAAAAATGAAATGAAATGATATTTGAATTTAATTAAAATTGTAGATGTCTTAAGAATGAAATGATGCCCCAGAAGTGTAAATAACCTCTCTTCGCTGAAAAAAAAAGTTAAAACAGTGCATCATATAACTCTTAGCAAGTGCTGAATTCATTTTTAGTGGCTTCTCGCAGAAAACCAGAGAATTTATCAAAAAATATAAATTTTATTTTAATATGCAGACTTTAAAGTATAAAATCATATCGCAGAAGTATAAATACGTCTCATCTACAAAAAAAGCTTAAGTGTCACGTACTATTAAACGATCGCTAATCAGTTTCAGAAGCACGGCATACTGTATTTTTAAGCGTACTTTAATAAATTTTCACTGTATTGTTATGTGAAAACAAGAGGAGTTATTATTTAAATATTAATTTTAATTCAATGCTACATTAATTTTATGAAATATATTCAAACCAGAGTCATTTTGAGCCTGTACGATATGAAAAAATTAGTTTTAGAAGGATGTGATATATACTTTTGTGATACAGTAGCAGAATAGGCAACTGTACTGCTATCTGTTTTCCAGCGCATGCGGCTCGCTTTAGAAGCCATGCCCCCGGTTCACTTCAGAAGCCACGCCCCCATGAAATGGCTCTTTTTTTCACATGTAAAATACAAATATACAAACAAATTCCCAGAGTTTTATTTTTCTGTGAGCTCTATATATATTTTTAACTTTTAACATATTCCGTGTGCAGTTATTATGCTTGCTAGTAATTTAGATTGGGCATATAATCACCAAGCCTTTGTGAGGCCGGCTCACCATTTTCTCGTACGGCTCCTCCCACTCCAGCTACAAGGCAAAAATAAATGTTATTTATTTATTAAAACCATGCATATTGTTGCAATGGAATTATTTTTGCAGAAAAAAATATTTTTGTTAATGTGATGTATTGTCATCCAAGCACACTCTGTTTCACAATTAATTTATAAATAGCCTCATTTGTGTACAAACTGTAAACAACCTGATCTCACTTTTTTGATAAGTTGACACCACTTTTAATAGTGTAATATTTTCTTATTATGAATGAAAATGTGCTGCCTAAAAATTTCCCCAAATTCCTAATACTTCCAGTATTCCATATATGCTGTAATGTCCAAACTGCTACATCATAAGAACCACAATAAACATCTTATAAAAGACGTTAAACCAAATTTGCCATCTATAACAAACTATATGCCTTATTTTTATGTTGTGCTTTTAAGTACACGCCTAGGCACATGACTCTAGTTATAGGTGCATTCAGCAAAACAGATGAGAGAGTTGCAAACGCAAGTTAAGTCTTTTGATTAGAATAAAATTTCAAGTGTTTGTGATATTAAATTATAATATGGATAATATTTCAAATATATTGTGACCATATAGATGGATTTGACAGAAAAATGGTAGTAATATTGCGAACATATTACACTCGCAAATCAAACTAAGACCATGATATAGCTAATTTTCCACGAGCGAGCATTATGAGGTATTATTTCTGTTTGCTGGGCAAGAAGCTGCAACTTTTCAAACAACATTTTTAAGTTAATAAACTGTGAATCTTAATCAACTTATGTCCTTTGCAGTAATAAAAAATTCTACAGTAAAATCAATAATTTTCTCATTATATTTACGTGAGCAGCTTGGCAACATATTTTGATGGGCTTAACGTCTCATCGACTCCCGTACCAAACACAGAAACTGTAAATAAAATCGTAATCCTATAAAATCACTCGCAAAGGTAGTCGATAATTAATCTAATTAGTTCCAAAGTCAAAATCCAAAAAGGAAAGCCAAAATACTTTTTTTAAATAGCATTATCATGAGACGTATATAATCAAACATCGCAGAACAGGCTAAAATGGCTGGTTCACAAAGACTGCAGGTGTGGAATAGAGGAACTGGTGAGAAATGAAACATGCCCTACTATTGGCTGTCCCTGTTGTTAATCACTAAGGGATAAAGGGTTTATTTGTGAAACATGAGCTACTATTGCCTATCACTGTTGCTATGCGCCTAGCAGTTAGCAAACTATATAGATATTAGGGCGTGCAGCACGTGGGAAGGAGAGAGGACAGGAAGAGTCACCACTTCTATTCACATGTGTATGCATCGTGTGTGCAGCCTAACTCACCAGGCTCGCACTTTAGGCATGTTCCAGCTAAAGTTTTTAAAAATTTTCACCAAATTTTTAGTTTGTTTTACAGCTGTGGCTTACCAATTAATGGTAGTGGCACAACTTCTCGGATGTTATTGCTGTATGCTAACGAACATATTTTTTAATAACTTTTATTTGAGACTTCTGGCATTTTTCCTTTTTATATATGGTTTTTGAGAATGTTGTTATAACATTTTTGTACTCGCTAGATCCGTGCTCATTAGATAAGAGTTTTACTGTATATTTTGTATTTTGTTCATTTTAAAATGAGCTTGAGCATGCATGCATCTGTTTGCATACATGTGAACGTGCTATAAAATATAGAACCAATACAATCCTAGATCTAGAAAAAAAGTCAGGGAAAAACAACAAATTTTCACCTGGAAAACAAGGAAATGTCAGGGAATTTCACACAGCTGATTTTGTAGACACCCGAGATAGCATATCCACTAAGTACTTTCATTCTTATGTAGCATTAAAACATAATGCTTACTGTTAAGCATGTGATTTGAATATTATGCTGCTGGAGAGATTAACAGGACTGGCTGGCTTTACTGAACATTTATCATGATTAAAATAGATGTAAATAAAGTCATTAATTTCTATGCTAAGAAACGACACAAGAGATTAGAATTTGCTGTGTAGGCCATGCTGTAAAATAAATGTGGGATTTATTTTAGAAAATTGTTATAGTCAATTTGGTTATATCTGTTTTCAGTGAAAAAATTCATGTTTTGTGTGTTCCATTTAGTATATTTTTTGTTCATTATCAGTCGAATTAATTATATTTTATTCTATAATATGTAAAGTACAATCAGTGAGATACATAAAACTGTATACGTACAAATGATGTAGCTGACATGAGTGGAAAGAGGGAGCGCACAGTGGGGAAGATGTTCTAAATCTGCACCAAAACACCAAAATTAAAAGTCCTAAATCAATTTTTTTTTACTGAATTTGAAAACTTGATAGCTTTGGCCATTTAGAATGAGAAAAAGAGCATGATATTTCATTATTGTACAACATTATTGCAGCTGAAAGAGAAACAATTGCTACATGTGTAGAAGATAGATTTTAAGGCAATAATTAGAAAAGCCTGGTTTTTCCTGTTCACAATGGTTAACAAATTATTGCCACTTCAAAAATTGAATATGAAAGGGAGAAAAGGAAACTACTACTTGGATGAAGTTGTGCTATTTTTATTCTAATTAGAATTCTTTTTTTTATATTATTTATTTATTTATCCATCAACTGATTTCCTCAGTAAGCAATTTGCTCTGGTAATATGGGTGTCCTCACCTGTTACATACCATATTCTGCAAAGTTAACTTTTTTTACCAAAATTGTGATCAAAAGTTACCAGACTGGAGTCTTCAGTAATAATGCTAGTGAGGTCTTTCTTTAACAATGAATCATGAAATGTAAAAACCAATGGTACTTATCTCTCACAAAGCAAAATAGCTAAATTCAGCCATAATAGGCAACATGCACATTTTTGCTGGCCCTTGGTTTTTAATCATTTATGTGTTAGAAATGTAATTACAAAGTATCACGGTGATGCGTATTTGATTAAATAGAAATTGTTTAAAGTAATGGAATAGTCAAGTATACCAAAATCATCAAAATGGTTTATTGTACCGTAGTGTACTAGTACATCTCGCAAAATACCAAATAAAATTTTGGTAATTTTCTACTTGAGGGGCTTTCCTGAAAATAAGAAAAAAAACNCTTTTTGTTAGCGAAGACCATTTTGATCTACATAATTATATTTAAGTTGTTTATGTTTCCCCTATGTACGTAGTTTTAGCACTGTACTTCTAAATGTCTACTATTTATATCTGACCTAACCTTCATTATGGTACTATGGTATTGTTTACTACACACCACAACGCATTTAGCAATTCATATATGATGTAGACAAATATGTTAAAGTATTTCATAATAATAAAGGCATATAAATAGGTTTACAAAAAATTTACCCACACAATGTAAATTTTACATTTCGTAAGTTTATACATTCCAATTAAGGCCTAATAGACAGAATTTAGTATATATATTTTTTTATTAATTTAATATAACTTCTAACATTCGTTTCAAGAGCACAGATGTCATATTTAGGCTATATTCACATTATATGACTAAATATTAACATGTCACAATGTTAAGCCATGCAAATTAAACATTAAATGATTTGGGTGGGGCTCAGAGTCCCTCTTGCAAAAAGTTTTGTTTGTATTATACAGTATTTTTAAAACATAGCAATTTATGATAATTTTAACTTGTTTTGATTTGTCTCTAGTTAGCTTTCATAAGCCTAACTATTTAAGTTAAGTAGCAACTTAATTTTTACTTTCAAAACACTAAAATGCATGTTTTTAGAAATGTTTATCAAGGATGATCTTACTTTCATATTTGCCCTTCCCCTTTTTTCTAATTTACTAAGATAGACGTTACAAAAAATTACGAAACTAGGTCCACAATATTGACTCTATATAGGCCTACACGTTCTACGCAAGTAAGCTGTGTTACTTTTATAACATTTCCCGTAAATAAACAGAACGAAAACAGCTTTTGAGGAATAAAACAAATTCGTAAGCTTTCATTACAGATTTTCTTCGCTGTATTTAATCTCACGCCAGGTATCAAGTGTTTCTAAAACTACCATATCTACATTTTCAGCTTATGTGTACAGTTCTTACATTTTAAAAATAAAGTGTATACACAAGCTATCGAGCGTCAGAATAATTAAAGTTATGTAAGGTACACAAAACGTAAGAAACAGTAAGATAAACAAGTAATTTTTTAAAATAATTTTCTCATTTATAAACACTATATTTGAAGCCTCAAATACAGTGTTTAGAAACGAGGTGGAACGCGAAAATAGCCCACCAGCCCACCACCGACCCGCAGCTGCTTGCGATAAGTCGAGTGGTGTCTGGTAGTGACTAGCGTGCTAGCTTTAGGCCTACTGTGACCATACTACTCGTTATCTGGCATTTCTAAAGCGAAAAAAGTGTTTTATGAATACTGAAATGTGGTTTACAATCCGGAAATATTTGTAACCTTTTTTCTCAGCATTATGTTTATTTCTAAATAATGTAGTAAATTTATCACAGACATCAAGCATGATGCGCGACAACACAGTACACTGACTGCAGTCGTCTTCATTATAATTCTGTTATTTTGTGAATGTAATATCTATTCCATATTTTGATTTCCAACTTTGAATCTTAGTAATTGTAAACATAAACACATAATACGTACTTCAATAAAACGCACAGACAAATAACATTAACATGTGATGTAGGCCTACTGTGGCTTTGAAGATCATGACTGTGCGATATGAGAAACATTTTTACCTTTGTAATTTTACACCTCTTATTTCAGGTTCCACAAAACGTTGGAAATTGAAGTTATTGAGTACCATATCGGTATCTACTCGTGGCAGATTGTCCGACTGCACTTTCAAAAAGTTACCTTGCATTTTAGTGCTGCGTGTTTGCAAAGTGCCGGGTCCGGCGTATGACTGGTGACGTCAAACCATTGAGAGAGAACGTTCCGCATTCACGTGACAGCGGCAGCGAAAGTTATTGTTTTAATACTAAAATAACTTTGCCAAAACCAATTTTTGTGCAACAATGCACGTTTTTATTTTCATACGCATATACAAATGTGCGAGTATAATTTTCAACTATGTTTGCGAAATTTGCATGTTGCCTGTTAAAGACAATTCCAACCTGCTCATTTACCATCAAAACATACAAGGTCTCTCAAAAATAGATGAACTGTCCTTGCTATTTAAAATTATATAACTTACATTAAGTATCACTGGAAAACTTCAGATTAGCTACATACTATTGCAAAAATAGATTAGAGAAGGGAGATGATTGTATATTTGTAAAAATCTCTTGTTTGTAATGAGGTAGATGTCTCAAAGTATAGTGAAGATCAGACTATTGAATGCTATGGGATAAGCATTAGCTCTCTAGAGAGGTGAGTGTTGATTTTAGCTGTATACAGAACACCAACAGGAAATTTCCAAAGATTTGCATTTAACTTAGATATTATATTGTTAAACTTGTTTTCAGTTAAAACAGAATTTATTCTATGTGGAGATTTCAATATAGACTACCTGGTAGAAACTGCATATAAAAAAAGCAACTAAACAATCTCTTTAATTCTTATAATTTAGTACCTACAGTATACTTTCTAGCATGATTATCTCCTATTACCCCAATAATAAATGGTCTTTCTGATCACAATGCTCAGTTATTATGAATCATTTACAAATATTTCAAAGAAAACAAGCAGACTACAAAAATAAAATTCAAACGTATTTATAAACAATCATGTGCACAGCTTAAAACCTGTAGGAACAGTAACTTGGGATTTTCTAAAATTCACAACTAATCCAAATGACTAATTTAATGCCTTCTTTCAAACTGTTTTACTTCACTTTGAATCATGCTGTTCCTCCAAAACATACAATAAATGTAAAAACTCGAACAACAATCCCTGGATAACTAAGGGTATAATTTATAATTACATCCTTCAAAAACAAAAGATTATGTTATTTAAATACTAAACATTCATGCTATCCTGAAGAAAAAAATTCACTATAAGTAGTATTGTAAAGTCTTAAAGAAAGTGATAATCCAGGCAAAGATCTTCTATTTTAGTGACCTCGTTAAAAATCATTTAACAAAAACTATGTGGGATAATATAAAAATTGGAAACATCAAGAAGTTTAAACAAAAATGATCTTTTACAACTTGAGTTAAACAACGTTATTACTCATGACAAAAGCATAAAAGTTGATGAAATTAATGATATTTTTTTAATTTATCAGATAATCTGTTAAACAAAATTCAACTAATGTATGACCCTCTGGGTTTTGTAAAAAAAATCATTATCCAAATCAATTTCCTGTTATAAGATTTAACCTCACCACACCCAAGGAAATTGAATCTATAATATTAAACCTAACATCCAAACACACTCATGGGTATGATGCTGATATTAATAGCCATGTGATTTAAGTATTGCTCAGAAACCTTAATTGCGCCTCTGAGTCTCATTTACAAAAATGCTTTTCAGTGTGGTGTTTTCCCAGATAGGTTCAAATTTGTAACAGTTATTCCCTTATTTAAGAAAAGACAAAAAAGAGAAAATTATAGGCCAATTTCAAAATTAATATTATTTTCTGAAATCTTTGAAATTATCATATACAAAAGATTACTCAACCACATCTTAGAGTAAAAAATTTTAACCCCTTATCCATATGACTTTCAGAAATAAGGTCCACTGAGGACGCCATATTAAATTTAACAAATGAAATCCTTGAAGCACTAAACTCTAAAAACAGTGTTATCAGTATTTTTTGTGACTTGGCAGAAGCTTTCAATTGTGTAAACCACCTCTTATGTGTTGAAAAGCTATAATACCCTGGCATAAGGAATAACTTTCTGAACTTACTAACATAGTACCTTAAAAACAGACAACAAAGTTAAGTAATTAAATACAGATCAATAGCGAAAACAACCTTTAGGCCGGGTCTAATATAAAAAAAGATGTTCAACAAGGTTCAGTCCTTAAGACCCTTCTTATTCTTACTTTACGTTAATGATCTACCAAAAGTTTTTGAAGCACATAATAGTATTCTTTGCAGATTATACAAGTGTCCTATTAAAAAACAAATCACTAACATAATTGATAGAGCAGGCTCAAAGCTTTAGATAATTGGTTTAACTCTTAACTAGTTGTCAGTGAATCTTGCTAAAACCAACTTCATTCTGTTTACAACCTGAAATAAAAGTCAGAATAATACAAAATTAACATGCAAAAATAATAATATAAAAATGGCTAATAGTACACAATTTTGTAGATTACTAATCAATGAAAAACTGAATTGGAAAACACACACAGATAGAATTCTTTCTAAGCTAAATAGTGCCTGTTTTGCCCTTCACTGTATAACAGACTTCATGTAAAGTCTCTAAAAATTATGCATTTTTCTTATTTCCATTCTATAATGAAGTGTGGGATCATTATGTGGGGAAACTCCTATAAGGCAAAAAAAGTATTTATCGTTAAAAAAAAGCAATTGGAATAGTAAACCAAAAGAATAGTAGAGAATCTTGCTGACCATTATTCAAAACGTTTAAAATACTCACCTTTCCCTGCCAGTTTATTTACTCTTCACCTGTGTTCCTAGCAAAGAATACTGATACTTCTCAGTTAAATTCAACATTTTACTCTTACTCAATGCAAGCAAAGGATAATTACCATTGCCCAGCAAATACGTACCAAAAAATTACGTATTACTCAATCATCAAAATATTCAACAAAATCCCATCCGACCTTAAGCTTCTATGTAAAAGTGAATGGAAACGGTTTAAGAACAAACTAAGGGACCACCTCATTGCAAATGCTCATTATTCTGTTGATGAATCTGACTCTATATATAACATTTATCTATAAATTAAATTGAGTTTTTATGCACCTGTAAATCCATTTATGGTAATTTGTATGGTTATTAATATATCTTCCCTACTAAATTCAATCACAGTAAATTACAAAAGTGTTCTAGTTATCATCTAGTCCTAAGTTAATTATGTTTTTATACATTCATATTATTACAATTTGTTAATTTGGAAGTCGGTGATTTATTCTTGATGTGTACTTCTATTATATTATGTGTCTCAAATGCAAATGGTTCTATATATGTATTGCATATTATGTTTGTAAATTGTAACATAATTTTGACAACACCTACATCCCTTGAGCAATCATGCTGATCTATAGGTGGATGCTCAAATAAATAAATAAAAAATAAACATGTTATGACTTTTTATGAATATAGGATAAAAATTAACAATTGGTAAGAAATGACAAATAGTTTATTAGTTATAAAAATCTTTTGAGAATTTGTAGAAAAACAAGTGAGGATATACTGATTTAATAGTCTTTCAAATTTTGGGGAGTTAGCAGAGTGAAATTCTTGTAATGACATAAATAAAACATTCTAAAAATTTTGAACTGTATTAAATCAGTACATATTTTAAAATTGGTTTTATATAATTTCAGAAGATTTTCTTTAATTGATTCAATGAATAATATTTATAACAGTCTAAAATTTATTATTATACTCTACACCATTTCAAAAACTTCAATTGAGTTCCAGCATTAAGAAATTATGTGGTACAGAGATCTTAAATAAGTTTTTCCTTTAGCTCTGAAATAAGTTTTAGAAGCCAATGTAATAAAAATTTTCGGCATAAAAATTCTTGGATATTAATATTTTTAATAAAATGTTTTGTTTTAAAATGCACTTTAAGCATGGTAATTACAAAACATGTACTTTTATGGACCATTTTTTCAAAATGACTAAATACTAAGTTTTACAGGGGTATCAAATGTGTCGTAGAGAGCACCTTAAAGAATACAATAATGTTTGTTTCAGCTTTCTTTATTCTATTTTAACCTTTATGGTCCTCTTACTGACTGGATGAATTGTGAACTAACAAAGGGCAGGAAAATTCTCTACTTCGTTCGTGGAAACATAGGCTTGGAATTAAGATTATTTTTCAGTTTTTGTTTTTTCCGCTTTCATACTTGTTTTGTGTAGATGGATAATTTTCAGCATATTGTTGGATGAAGCTACATCTCACGACCTTAAAACTGCTTACTTACTTTTGACCAATTGTATTTTTATAAAGAAAAGCAGCTATTTTTTGTTACTAGAGGAGTTCAAGAAACATTCATTGTGTCAGTATTAGTTTCGGATCTTAGGCGAATACTAAATTTATGCCAGAGCTTGTCAGAAAAGCAGGAGCACAATTTTCATGAGAAAACATTTATTACTCTGCCATATCCAGTAGTTAATGTCATGACTACGAAACATACATTTTTTAAAGTACGAATGATAAAGAACCTCTGGAGTAGTTAAGCATTCATAAAAAATGTACACAGAATTTTAAAAATATGTGCTTACTAAAAATAAAATTTACATGTAAGATACAAATTTTAATATTTATATATATTGATGGTGACAGCTCAAAGCCTAAGTCTGTTAATAAATATTCTGGAAAAAGATATATGTCGGATATCAAATAGTGGGAATAAGTTTATTAATAGATTTAACTATTAGTACTTAGGTGCAACATGACTCTCCTGTCTTTTTCTGATCTTACTTAATCAAGTGATTTGAATATGAAAAATGGTTCTTTCTACAATTATGCATATTTTGATAACTGTATGGCATTCTTTGTTTTTGGTTCTTTTTAAAAAATCTTGTTAGCAGTTGTATAGAGTAAAACAAAATATTTCATAATCAAAAATAAAAAAAGGCTAATTTTTTTTTATTATAAGATACTGATTTTATTTATTATTTTATAAATTTTTCCTTCAATAGATTTTAAGCTTTTTTATACTAATTTGTTTTTGTATATCAAGAGTTTCTGTTATGTGCGATTTTTTTCTGCTTGCCTAAAGAAGAGAGGAGGTGGGGAGTTTCCTATCTGTGTACTTGTGAGGGGGGTAGATGGGGATGGGAGGGGTCCTTGCATCATAGTGTCTGGGGGTGGTGGGCATCCCTGAATGACTTGTCATTCAACAAAACTGTAGATGTTGTCTTTGCTGTTGCATTAAATACCACCCTAAGTTTGGTGGTACGGATTTCTTTCTCAATTGCCATGTGAAGAATGTAATACATTTCATGTATTAGCCTTTCTATCTCACCTGCTGGGACCAGCTACATGTGACCCAGAGATAGATACTCATCCAAAAAATCATGAAGAAGTTGATATTTGTCTGGTGTGGTTGTCTCAAATACAACTCCAATTTGTGTAATCTTGATGCAACCAAAGTGTATGGGTCTCCCATTTGTTGACTATCCTATCAAAATGATAACTTCACTACATTTAGTCTAGTATTGTGTCTCCCGTAAGTTTTCTTAAGATGGTGCTCACAAAATTATTATTCTTCTCCTCCTCCTCCTCCTCCTCCTTCTCCTCTCAGCATACACACTGGTTTAACTTTTTCAAATTCCCAAAATTTTTGTAGTGTTCAATTAACATCTTCCTGTATTTGTTAAATAGTTGCAACTGATTTCTGCTCTGATTATTCAGTGGGTCCAGAAAGCACTCACACTCACCCAAACACTCGTCTTATTCACTACTGGAGATCCTGATTTCCCTGTGTGGTGTTCTAACCGATGGGTGGATGGATACATATCAGCTTTAAGTAACACCTCAATTTGACTTGGTGTGTTGTAGTTTGTATCTGCCAGTACCATTCCCTCGAGATGTAACCAATTATCTCTTGGTCTATGTTCTTCTGGGAGCAAACCAGTTAACTTCTGGAAGACCAGTGCATTGGCAGTGGTCCTTGACAGAAAGTTAGTAGTACTTTCGGTTGGACTATGCTGATGCAATAACCCACTGGTTTGGAGGCTAAGCTAGAAATTGTCACCTGTTAACACTTATTCTCTGAACAAAGCTTTTGAACACAATTTTCTGTGACTCGGCATGCTTCTGACCCAAAATCAAGCAGTATTCGTACTGGAATGCAGCTACCTGAATGTTCACTATGTCAGATGCTAACAATGCTTATGATGAGGTTAACTGTCCAGTATGATAGATTACTTCCTTTTCAGCATTGTCTTGTGATCTACATTCTTTGTTATCATTGTAATGCAGTGGTTTAATAGTGATGAGCACATAATTATATGTACTTTGATGTACATTTTCTGACCAAATGGCCAGCTCCAAGGCAATTAAAATATAACCCATTGTCCTTTACAAATAAATGTCACTCTTCAACTGTTGCATTAACAAATTCAGGGCATTTATTCAAAGTATGCTGTTCCTTACAATGTACACAATAACATTTTGACTGTGTGTGTGCAATTCTTAGGTGTGCCTAATGAATGCAAACTTAATTGTACTTGTGGTTTGGCTCTTGTTTTTTTCAACTCCAGCTGCAGCCCTAGCAGAGGTGCAAGTTCCAGTGCTCTTTTAGCTTTCCGAAAACCTTCAGTAGTTGAGTGCATTTTGTAACATTGTCCAACAGCGTATGCAACACTGTAACATTTTCACACTGTACAGCTGACATGCTAGATAGTCTATTTCTTATTGTAATTTGTATTACTAACTAGAATAGATTTTCAAAGTGCTGCTGCATCATACTGCAGTAGTCCCTTTAGGTAGTGCGACTTTTGTTCCCCCAGGTAAAGTTTCTTTGTTGTGGACGTATGTTTAAAATAAGTCTTTAAATGTTATTCATTCTTGAAGATGCCTGCCAAACACTGGTAACTACTTTCTTTTCTTTTTAAAAGATTACAATAATTGAGCTAATTAATGTTAGTGTCTACTTGTGGTAATGAATCATTGGTCAATGAACTCTGCAAGGAAAGCTGTTAACGTTTTGAAAACTTTTTTCTGATAATGTGATAGCAATGAACAGGCATCAATAGACAAAGATTATCTACACTGTAGTGTATGGTTTGGCTCCCTCATTTCACACAGAGTTGTTACAGAAAATTTCTCAGAGTGATATTTTGTAATCAGTTTTAATGTATTACTGAATAAAATTTCCCAAAAATATAGGATATTATTCTTTTTTGGAGCAAACTGATTATCAGTTTAAGTACACATTAATTTACATAGCTTTTCTGTAGTGGAACTGCTGATATTATGCAGTCTATAAAGAGGCAATGTTGAGACTTGATTTAAGAAAGTTAATGCAGAATGTCAGTATTAAGTTTTTGACTGACTTAAAAGCCCATCAGTGTGTTAATAATGGAAAATGGTTCCTGTGCTGTGCATGTACTCCACAATGCTTTTAAAACTGGAATTAATATCAGTGGTTGAAAAGTTTACCATTTTGTGCATACTTTGCACAACTATTTCAAAGATCGGCCTGCAAGGAAGAGAGGGGCTGTATACAGAAAGTGGCAGAATAATGGGGACAAATTTCAGGAGGTGATTACTGAAAAGGAAACAAACAAAGAATCCATATTAACGTATGTCCAGAAACATACAGAAACACTGTAAAATGTACTGAAAAAAATGCAAATATGTATGTTAAAATATATCAAAATGAATGCCTGTGGTATAACAAAAATTCTGGCAACATCACAGGAAATGTTTGAATAGCCTGCCATGCACCTCATTGCATGCACCCACATACCACATCATCGACTGCCACACCTGTTCCAGTGTTCCTGCTTGTACCCCAAGAGTGGCGAAGGCTTGACTGACACATTCAAATGTTTGCAGATTAGTTATACCGGATCAGTGTACATGACACCTTTCAGGTGATCTCGCTTGTAAAAGTCAAGGGGGTTGAGATCGGGTGATCAGGCAGGCCATGAAATAGTCCCTCCTTGTCAAATCCATCTACCGGAGAGAATTATGTTGAGATATAGGCGAACAGGATTTGGAAGTGAGCAGGAGAGAGCTCCATCATGCAGCAGCCACATGACTTGTTGTACCGCCAGTGTCACGTCCTTCAGCATGAGAGGGATAGTGTTCTGCAGGGTATCCAGATATGTTTGTCCATTAAGATGATGTGGGAGAATGTTTGGTCCAAATAGGTGGTTGCCAATAATCACCGCCCAAACATTAATGTTAAATCATTCCTAATGGGACAATTCAAGCATCCCGTGGGGATTCTTTGTATCCCACAGATGATAGTTGTGGAAATGTTTGATACCATCCTTACCAAACATTGCCTAATCTGTGTAAAGGATAAACAGCAAAAATCCAATGATGGTCATGGCTGTTGCAAAAACCAATGACAAAACTGTTCCATTAGAGAAGAGTCCATACACAATAATCCCAGCACACGTAGGTGGAAGAGATAGTAGTGGTTGTCATGTAGGATACGTAACACTGTCCGTTGACTTACACTATGCCGGCGAGCCACCTGTCTGGTGCTTGTGTGATTCATTATAATATGGTTCTATTACTTTGCGTATGTATACATTATTAAATTACATGTGTTAATGTTGTGGAGTGTCCAGTTTATTTAACTTTTGATTGATCTCCATCTTTGTCTTCTACAAATATGCACTGTAACTATTCCATTCCTTTATTACTTGTTATATGATTTGGTCAACGGAACACTGTTGGCTATATGGGTATTCTAGGCCACTCAAAATAGCTTGAAGTAAAGCATAGTTGTTAACAATTTCCCATTTCTTTAATTACATTACTGAGATTTGAATTGCAGTGGGTGCAATTTCACAGCAGTTACTTTTGTAAAACTTGCAGTTTAATCTCCTATTTATCACACCATAATGCATTAAGGCACTGTTGGACTCGAGGGAAATAAACATATATTACCGATTAAAATCTGCGGTGCGGAATGTAATTTGGGAAGATAATGAATTGTTTCATAGTATAAAAAGGTTTTTTTAATTTTCCGATAATTCAGTTTTGCTATCTTGTGAGTAAAATTAAAAATTAGACGCTGACAATTATTTTACATCAAAATTCAGTTTGGACTAATTTTTGGGCATTCTGTTGAGTTGAGGCTATGTTTTCATGATTCACTAGCCATGTGTGTGGCATACATCGAATAAAAACTTTGATGTTATTAAGCCCACATTGTCTTCTTTTCCTTTTTGGGAATAATAATAATAAATAAGTTAAGTTTTCCAAATGCACTTTTTTTTTTTTTTTCGAAGTTTGAATAAAAAAATTTGATTTCCAATACAAAGCCGTATGTTAAAAATATTCTATTTGAATTTGAATTTTCAAAGCGTTGTCCACCCGTATTAAATTGGCCGAAGATTACTACTGAGGAGCTGTAACATTCCTTTTACAGACAGTTTCATAAAGCAACTCAGGGAGCGCCTTCTAGCTCACAAAAAATTGTTAAACAGTTTCATCTTACAAAGAAGCCAACTGCTGATGACGAGCAACCAATAAAATAGCTTGTTAAAACATATGCCACAGACGTATCTTGCAGTGAACAGGAGACCATCGACGAATTACAGATTTGGTACATATTTCTTGCCTGAAAACCACAACCACTTCAAAAAGCATTGGATGCTTATTTTGAGTGCATTGAAACTCAGTTCCCAACAGTGAAGACATTCCTTTGTATACTAGCTTCATTGCCCGTAATAACAGCAACCAATAAGCGATCTTTCTCTAGCCTGTAACGCCTGAAATCATACTTGCGTATCTCAATGGAAGAAAGTCGTTAATGGTCTAGCAGTTTTAAACATTCATCGTGAAATTCACATAAACTGAAGAGATATATTACAAGAATTCTGTAAGAAACCATGCCAATTTAATTTTTGGTTATTTTAAATAAAACTTTCTTAACTGAACCAATGAAACAGTTTGTAACAGTGTGTGACTATTTGCTTAGATGAAAATAAAATGCTGCACCATTGTGTAGCGGTTTTGTGGTCAGCTTGTAGGAGGTGTTTTTGGCATCTCCTGGTCGTTTGGCCTAAAAACCGGTAAAAAGGTGCGGGATATAACAACAGGCGGCCATGCGGGTCCCCTTGCCTCTAGCAGTGTATTACCTTTTTATTACTTGGAAAATCAGTTTGCCTCTCTGGTGGTTAGCACTCCTATTTCCAGTGCCTCTGTGTCCAGTGTACCTAACAAAGTGAACTATGCTCCAACCTCGGCTATCTTGTCATGCCTACCTACCTCAGCGCCAGTCACCAACCACTTGGTTTTTACCTCAGCACACACTAGTTATGCTAACCCAAATGTTGTTTTCACACCACCTATAATCATGACTACTTCAGTGTTACTTGGAACCCATCTGACTCATTCGTGTGTTTCTGGAAACCTTGCTCATCCTTTGGAAAGAATGTTAAAAAAGTTACCTGTTACCTATGGATTACACATACCCAAATTTCTGGAATTTTTGAAAATTGTTTAGAAATTGAGGCATTGTTACACAGTGCCAGAACCACAATCGCTCAAATAATTTATCCTTTTACCCAAGGTCCCCCTAGTGAAAGAATCCACTTGGTAATACTTGGTCATTGCACAGTCCTAATCCTTTGATCAGTATTATGCTGACATTTTAAATTACTTTATATATATATCCTCTCGGCTTCTCACCCTATTCAGATTAAAGTACTTAAACCAATTTCAGGCACCCTATGAGTCACTTTTGGCTTATATTAACAGTATAAAGGAAGCAGCTATCATCTTGAGACTAGGGTTACCAAAAGTAGAGATTTTAGACACTATTTTGGAAGGACTGGCATTCCAAGAGCAGTGAAGACTTGTGTTCATAGTCAAACCTATGAATTTTGTTGACTTGGACAGAGTATCTATTCATTCTTAGAATATTAGGTACGTGGATCAGACTCATGAAAATTTGGCTTCTGATCACAGAAAAGATAGGAAATCATCTATAGCTGAGTCAAAGGAAACCAAAGTTTTGGAAACCTCCCAAAAGTCATCTGGTCAGTCGTCTACTGGGCAGAAATTTAAAAGACCCTTGTGTAATCACTGTAGAAAGTTCAACTACATTGCGCTAAGGTGTAGGCAACTAAAAAAATGTGTTCAGCAGGAGGGATTAGTGAGAGGTCCTTCTCGTCATTATTCTCCCGGCAATGAGCAGTACAATGCTCACTTGGTATAGTTCATCCAATTGTGCCAGTGTTTTCAATATTTGGTGGGCCCTTTTCAATTATGTAAGTCTAATTTAGTAAATGGAGTAGCACTGGTTAATTTCCCCAATGTTATAGAGATACAAACTATGTCTACCCTTTGTGTTGAGATTTTTACTGATTAATGCATTGGTAGATTCTGGATCTGCGCAAACCATTGTTTCAGGTGAACTGTTTGAGAGGTTACAAGAGTTAAGATTTGTGAAACGTTAGCACCAACTAATCTCAGGTGTTATACCACTTCTAGTGATGTCTTACCTATCTCATGTTCTGGTAATATTAAAATAAGAATATCAAATTTTACATAGATATGCAAATGTCTGGTTGCTGAGTACCTAAGTTCTGATATAATTCTTGGTGCTGATTTCATGGTTCATACAGGCATCATTTTAAACATTTAGGCTAAAGAATTGTTTTTTAAATTTGAGCAGAAAAATCAAATACTGTTTGTTGAAGGAGAACACATATGTTGTATTAATTCTGAATTAAGTGATGACATTTCAACTAAGCAACCTCCTGACCCTTTTGGGCACCCAAGTGATGAACTACGTTTGGCATTTAAGAAATTGTGTGAGCAATTTCCCGAAGTGCTCACATCTGAATTGGGAATTACTGATCTTTTGAAGTACCAAATTAAGTTAGTGGACAAAGTATTTGTTAAAATCCACCCTTATCGGTTACCTCCACCCAAAATGGAAATTTTAAGAAGGGAAGTACAGGATTTATTAAATAAGGGAGTGATATAGCAATCTACTTTTTAATATGCTAGTCCTGCCTTTTTAGCCCCTAAATTAAATGAGAAACACTGCATGGTTGTTGATTATCAAAAGGTCAATAAAAATATTGAAATTGAATCTGTGCCCCTCCCTGATTTGCATTTTGCATTTCTTTGGTTTGGTCAAGCTAAGTTTTTTACAACCATCAATCTTAATTCTGCATATCATCAGATACCTTTGGCTGAACAATCTAAACCCACAACTAGCTTCTGTCTGCCGTGGAATTTGTATAAATTTACACATATTCCCTTTTGCTGGCCACAGGTGCATAGGTACTCACCCGTTTATTAAACAGGATTTTCATAATGTCAAATTTAATTATATGTGTAATTACCTGGATGATTTAGTAGTTTATTCAGAAACCTTTGGACAACACTTGCATCATCTTCAGCTCATTTTGTCTTGCCTGGAGAAGGCTAGGTTGACAGTCAATCCAAACAGTGTTAAATTTGCCGTTCATGAAATTTTCCAGCTCCTGGTGATGTCAAGGGTATCGCCCAATTTATTGTTATGATACAATTCTTTAACAAATTTATTCCAAATTAAGCAGAACAAATTGCGCAAAAGATCAGTAAAGTTTGAGTGGGGTGAAAATCAACAGAAGATCTTTGAGACTCTAAAAAATGATTTTATTAACCCTCCTGTTCTGCACATACCTGATTTTTCTAAAAGATTTATTTTGTAAACTGACACCTCTAGTTTGGCTATGAGGGCAGTCTTAACACAGGAAGTCAATGCCGTTTGCCATCCCATAACTTTTGCTTCATGCCTTGTTACCCCACAGTAGAGAAAATCAACTATTTATGAACTTGATGGTTTGCAGTAGTTTCTGGCATTGATAAATTTAGGGAATGTTTAGAACATTCAGAATTTCTTTTGGAAACTGACATTCAAGTATTGTACTAGCTTCTGGCGCATACACGACAGTCGGGCAAGATTGGCTGCTGGGTAATATGTATTTCTTCTTTAAAGTTTTGAGTGCAACATATAAAATATATGAAAAATGTTGTTGCAGATGCTCTTTCATTAATGTTCAAAGGCAGACCAAACCCTCTGATGATCATGTTGCTTATAATGTTTTGTCTGAATTCCCTTTGGTATTTACACAAATTTAAGAGCATCAACTTAAAAATACTGAATTGTGTGAAATTATTGAAAAGTTAGATTCTTGTGTTGAACAGAAACTTTATTTTCTGACAAATTCTGATTTTATGTTGGAAAACTAAAGATAAACAAAAACGTGTAGTTTTACCAGCTCACTTACGATCTATGGTCTTTGAGTACTACCATTCCTCACCGATTGGTGGTAATTTGGGCATTTATAAAACTATTGAAGCTATCAGGAGTAAATTAGTTTGGAAAAGCATGAACAGTGAAATTGCAGAGCGAATATAGCTTTTTTCCTTATGTGCTCTTAGCAAACTGTTATAAAATACCAATTTTCGTATACTTGCTTCTGAGGTTGCAAGGAAACCTATGTAAAAATTATTTGTTGACTTTTGGGTCCATCACCCAGAAGAAAATCTGGCCATAACATGTTATTAGTTTGCATTGATGCATTTTCAAAGTTTGTCTGATTAATTATTCTTAGGAAAGCATACTTTATTTCTACCATAACAGCTTTGGAATCACACGTAATTTTGGTACAACCTTAAGTCTTGTACTAATAATCTAGGATTTTAGAAATATGCATTTTTTTATGGTGTACATCATGTTACTTTATCCCCTTACTATTTACATCCTTCACATGCAGAAAGGTTTAATCATAACCTTCATTCTGCACTCATTAAGTCATTGAGTTTCATGCTAAGGGGGACAAAAAATTTTAAGTGTGTACAATTGGATTTCAACTATGGATCACATGAGTTATATAAATCTACCCCATTTTCACTCATGTTCACCTATGAACCTAATCACCCACTTCAAATTCGTGGAATTTGAATTAATTACTCCCTGAAGATCCTAAAGATATTCAGAATTTTTGGGGAGCTGCGTTCAATAATCTTAAATGGTCTCATCTGAAGAGCTGCTTTAAATATAAAAATACTGTTGATAACCTTTTTAGGGTAGGGGACTCTGTTTTGTGCATAGCACACCCTATTAGTAGGGCTGTTTACAAGAAGATGGCCAAATGATCATACTTCTGGAATGGTTATTACCAAATACAGCAATTTCTCACTTCTGTGACTGCAGGACTTGCTGACCCCATTTCTGGAAAGTGTTTGACAAGGACTTACATTTGAAAATATTCTATGGTTTAACCCCAAAAATAGGGTTGTATATTTTTTTTTGCAGTGTTTGGAGCTGCAGATCCAAAATGCTAATGTGTCTTTTGTTTGAGTTATCTAACTATATTCAGATGACAGTCAGTCTCTTGCACTAATTCATCTTCCTGGCAGTCACCATCTTTACATGTTCATCCATCATGGTAACTGTATTTAGTTCTAGTGTTTTATTTGAGGAGAAAGACTTGTTGTTTTCAGATAATTTCTACTGTGGGGTTTTAGACATTGACCCTCTTGACCTGGAAGATGAGTGTTTTGCATTGGAAAACATTCTCCAGGCTGTTGTTTAAGCTCACGATAAAAGCACATACCTTTATGAATATATTGTTTCTCCAAATTTCGATCTGGTGGTGCAACAACTACATTAAAATATTTTGACTTTTTTACTACCTTTGGCCATTCAGCATCAAAAAAGGGAATCCTGGACTTTGGTGGTAAAATTCTGAAAACTATTTTTGGGACTCTTAAATTTATGATTTGGAACATTCAGAAAAATGTTTTAATTCAAAGGCTGATACACAAGATGACATGTTCATCAATTTGACTGCTCATATCATGCTTGTTAAGGACCTTGAGGATCACATGATGTAAATAATACTAAGTATGTTCAAAGATTTACTGCAAACTATTTCGACTCGTATAAACTTTGATACTCTAACCTAAATCAGGCCATTAAAGAAGTTTGGGGAAGTATGATTGCAGTTAGTTTCCATGTTGACTTGAATACTGTGTTGTTCCATGTTAGTGAAGCACTGGCTAGTGCCATAATTTATCTGCCTTACCTAATGAAAGTTATGGCAACCAGTATGCATAACAAACTGTACCTTCTTGACTCCCAAAACATATATTGTCATTCTGAACAAAATGCAATATCCGATAACCTTGCAATTATACATGGAAGTTCCAGTTACTCCTGAAAATCTTTATGTATTTTATTGTTCAAGTACTGTGCAAGCTGTTGTTTACAATGGCTCTTGAATATAATTGTCAGTGTTCCATTAGCTAATTAGGAGGATGTTCTCTTTGAACATTATCATATTTTTCCATTTCCATTTTTTGTACCCAAATTTAATAAATTCTTACTGTGGAGCGTAAATGAATATTTAATTATCAGTTTTGACTCAGAACTTTTTGCACCTCTTAACTCAAATTCTTTGACCGGGTATAAAACTCATGGAATCATGCTATGTCCTAACACTTTTCCTGTCTTTGATGCACATGTTAAGTGTGAACTCAACTTATTTTTAGGCAAAACCTATTTCTATCTTTGTGACAAAATGTTTGAGAGTCTTGACATCCCTTTTATGCAGAAAACTAATTCTGTTTGGATATTTTATAGAAACAATTCTATAGAAGTTACCCTTTTTTTTCCCCCCCCACAATCCTAACCAGCAGTGGATTTATCAATAATACTTTTCATTATGATATCATATGGTATCATAAGGGTTTTTAGTTTGATAAATTCTGCTCAACATTTCATATTCCCATACTTAACCTCAATATAAGTTCATTACAATTTTCATCTTTGCTGGATCTTTCACCAAACAGTTCACTGATCAAAGAACTTGATACCTTTCTTGAAAACAACCACTTGGCACTGATTTCAATGGCATCCTACATATCCTCAGTCCTCAACAATCTAAACCAGACCACTTTGGAATAGGTGCAGATACCTTATAATGGCATTGTTTTGACTTTGTCTTTATGTTAAATTTTGCTTTTTTGTACTAAACAAACTGTTTCACAAACTGTTACCTCACCTGGTTTGCCAAAAGGTTTATATGGTACCTATAATCCCTACACATACAGAAACTATTAGTTGAATTTTCACTAGTTCTTTCTGTAGTAATATACATTTTTTGTAACTTTTAGTTATTTGGGTTACTATAATCTTGTTGTTGTCTCCCTCAGTCAATTGCGACTTGGATTCTCCGTAGGTGGGAGCCATACGTTAGGTTATTTTTGTGTGTTTAACCCTCTTTTATGGTGTAAAATTTTCTTGTTTATTTGTATAGTGTTTGTGGAGCTTGCCAGTTCACTCTCCTGCTCTCATTCATGTAACAACATGGCTGTTATACATGACCACTCAAGGATATTCCAAAATATATTTGCATTAAAATATAAATTGTAGAACATGTTCTAAATGAAATTATTATGAAGTTGTAACAGTAAACAATTTATTAAGTCTCAATGTAACTTTAGGAAACTGCATAACTGACTTTTATAATGTAACTTAACTTTTAATAGTGACACTTTGGCGACACTTGTGTTGGAACTGGTTATATGAGTAAGTTAATATTTTCTTTTGCCAATATCAAAACTTCTGTCAGAATAAAACAAAAGTTTGCAATTAAAATTACAGTTAATTATGTTAGTAACAAATGAAAACACAGCCTTTTCAACTTTGTAAATTTTCATAACGCAGTGTAACCTTAGTGCAACTCAGTGCACAAGGTACAAGTTTCCCTGTTTTGATACTTTAAATGTATGTGTAGCTGATATCTTTGTCTTTAATAGCAATTATGCATGTTAATCTTTGCCAATTTGTGGAATGTGCAAAACCTTTTTGGGTCCTTTTATAAAAAGCAGCTATCATTCGGCTCTCAAGACCTCAATGTTAAGAACCACCCAAATCTCTTCACTCATTCACTCAGCAGCCATCAAGTGAGGTACTGAGTAACAGTGTTCAGCAAAAATCACTGCAGTTTATGCCGTAGTTATACTTTCTGGATCCGCTTCGCATAAGCACCCTTAAGTAATTGTTGTTGTCGCTTATACTGGCCTGTTTGTTTACCTTAACCCTACTGTATAACTATCTGGGCTTTGTCTAAATAGGAGATTGGCGAGTAAAGGTGATACCTCTGGTGTTCCTATACTCCAATGTGCCTGTATTACTAGCAGAGTCCTGCCTTGTAGCAGAGTACTGCTTTTGTGGCAGTGATTGTTTTGCCACCTTGTCATTGGCGTTTTGTGCTTGGCCCATGGAAAAAAGAGATCAAACAAAAAACTTGTTTTTGCATTAATGCAAATTCTTGGATGGTTGCATGAATTTTGAACCAAATATATTTCATGCCAGCATTTGTAATAAATAGCATGTTTTGTTAAATCAAATGTAAATTTTTTTATTTATAGCATATTGTTTTTCTCTTTTTGCACGTGGGGTACCCCATAAAATAAAGTAAAAATAAAATAGTATAAAAAGAAAATATAACAAAATGCCTTTTTGTACTTTGTATAAATCATTAATGAGAAATCAATAATATTATTGTTATAGAATTAAAAAAATATTAGTTTTTTGTGTTATTTATTAAGTTATTAATTAATTTATGAAAAGAATAATTTTTTATTCTATTAAGTATATAACTCAACAAGAATGACTGCAAGCCTGAAAATAAACAGGACTCACCCGAAAATGTATGTTTTTTATTTATTTATTTGGAATGCAAGTGAATTACCTGTCCGTGTTATCTTAATCACTTATAACATTTGAATACTTTTTTAAGAGCACGCGACGCGTGCTCTGCATGTTTGCTAATTTATTACATGCACTTAATGAAACCAGGGATCCACGTTAGTACTTCCTTTCTTGCTTCTCTTGTCCATTTAGGTTAGGGGAATCCTTTGTAGTTAAGGCTTTCCTTGTCTGAAAGGGGTAGTTTGCCTGACGTATAGAGGGGGCAAGAAAGGAATTTGGTACACTATTCTACTCCATTGTCTTTGTTAGCTGTCCATGCTATGTTATCACCCATCTAGCATTCTGTGTTGTCCCTGGCCAATCAGTTAATATTAGCTGACATAAATCCGAAAGGAACTTGTACCAACTAACGCCGGTCGGCACAGGTGTTGGAGGTTGGGTGTGGGTTTCGCGGGGCGGTGAACATAAGTTAGGAGTGATTGTTGGGAAGGGTAATCCAACTGGGAGCCAGACACCATCAGCAGGCGGTGTCGAGGTGAAGTTGTTGGTACTCTCATGGTTGTATGGCCGACCGCCCGGATGTACGCCGTTCCCTTGGTGGTTGCATTGTTGAAAACACCCCATTGATGCTGGAGAAGTCAGGCTCCACTCGGGCCTGATACTTAAGTTGCTGAGTTCAGTGGGCCTATTTAGGCTGACCCACACACCTTAAACTGTGATCAGAAGTACTTTAAGTAGAACTGTGCATACTTAGGTTACTGAAAAGATACACCTGAATGCGGTTTGTGGGGGACCCATGCCCTGAAATGCCTCATGGACTATGCTCAGAAACAAAACACGTAGTCTGAAAACTGACGTATATATACCTTTGCACATTACATTACTCACTATAAACTGAAATGAAAACTGACCCTGGCCGTGCGTTCGTCAGGTAGGCTAAGCTGCTGAAAATGTGTGGTGAACAATTAAGGACGTGAAATTAACATTCCTGCGCGATGTTATTCCCAGGGAAGAAGGGATGGCGTCTCCAGGTGCTAGAAAGACAAAAGGTTCTGATAATTTACATGATGATATTGAAAACTAAATGGTTGGTGTGAAAATGTGAAGTAGTGCACCTGGAGCGCAACGCCCCGCGGCTGACCCCTTGATACTATGGCTGAAGACTAACTATGGTGGGCACACGCAGTTGCTGCGTGGTGGCTAATCGTGCACCAGAACTACTTGTATGATTAAACATATACCTACAACAACATTTAACTCTTGCAAAAACACTAAAAATTTAACAATAAAAAAAACACATAAAACACTTGCAACAATAATTCATTGGTTAGGTGAAACAAGGGTGACATCGTGAAATGAATACAAGGAACTGATGAAAAAGTACACAAAATACTACATTAATATGGCAATGGCATCTCTTGCGTATTACATGCATCCTTGCATCTTTATAAATTATTATTAAAAATTGATTTTACTTTTGTCCTGCATTCTTGCTTTCAAATTCTTCCGTACCACTCTCCTCCGGGTGGAGAAGCTGCCAAGGAGGGGGGAAGAAGATGGTGACTCTGCCTTGCCAGCACATGCACTGCACTACATTAACTTGCCCTGCACGAGTGTGTTGGGCGCTCTGTGTGGCAGACGGTGTTTGAGGGCAGGACATCATGCTGCATCACAACCACCAAACTATACTGGTTCAGAAATTATGAAAATTGTTAGTGGGAAGTGAAATTTAGTTTATTTGTTTAGCTCTGTGGCCCATGAGTTTTTTTTCTTTCAAAAACCACGTAAGTGTTAAAGTCCTTACTTAACTTATGAGTCAACCAATATAAATACCACCTGACTGAACCCAAGTGGATGCAGAATGCTGAAAGGAAATTGTGTCTGTATATGAGAGTGATAAATTCTATGTGACTGCAAAGAGAAGGAACTTATTGGATGCAGCAGTGGCATGGTTGTGAGGTAGTATTCAACAGTTGGTACTTGAGGAACATTGTGACAGTTCTGTTGGTGATGAGAAACAAATTTTCTGCAATGGGGCAAGTTTAAAAAGCTAGTCTCATAAATTTATTTGACTCGTGATTACATGGAATGGAGTCATAAGAAAATACTAAAATTGATGTGTGTTTATATGTTAACACGATGACTAACTTTTAGAATCACAATAAAGTAAGTCAATTGATCACAAAGAATGCTGTTTCAGACATTTGTACTACAAATATTTTTATAAATAGCCTATTAGTAAGTTTTTTTTGCTTAGCAAGAATGTTATAGACTACATATAGCGGAGTTAAATACACTGACATGCCAAATGTCATGGAATAGCAGTATGTAAAGATATTAGTCAGTGACGCCACTGTACTGGTACATCTTGAAAGTTCCCAGATCTTTATCAGTTGTGCTCCGACATCATGTGAGTGTGTTTGTCATGTCATGTCATGTCATTGCATTGCATTGCAGCCCTCCATGGACTTCACGTATCCGTACAATTATGGGATATTCCAGGAGGGTAATGCACCTTGTCATTGACCCAAGTCGTCCAGAATTGGATCGAGGAGCATTCTACAGTTTTCAAGGACTGTTGTGGCCACCTTGTTTGCCTTATATGAACCTCATCGAGCATACATGGCACATGGTGGGGAGGTCTATTTGCACCCAAGATCTTTACACCTACAAATAGCAAGGAGCTCTGGGTAGCTATTTAGATGGCATGGGTCAACATCTCTCTGCAGGTGTTTCATCTACTTGTGGAATTGATGCCAATACGAGTTATTGCACTTTGCCGTACTAGAGGAGAGCCTATATGATACTACATTCATATCATATTACTTTTGGCATGTCAGTGTATTTTAACAGGCCCTTTAACAACCACTTCTAACTCTAACTTAGAATGGTTCTCTGACAGCACTGGGTTAGAATTTATAACATGTTTTATAAAAGTTTTCACAAAATATTACACCTTCGGGAGCAGCATTTTAGTTAATACTGTACAGCTGCTTGCTATTTGTAAATGTTGATCAAGACATTGATGACATATCTGACACTGAAGCTATTTTGTGAAGCTGGGGAAATCCTCCTCCAGTACTCACTATGTCAGACATAGAAGAATAGTTTATATCTAATTAATTAGGGTCACTTGGTGATATTTTAATTTTCTTCCAGCGTGCTTCATGTTGGAATGTAAAAATTGAGTTGAAGTCTTTCCTTTCCTTTATGAACTGGCAGCACACCAGCAAGTGGGCAATAAAATGGTTCATATAAATCAGTTTCCTTGATATTCTGAAAAATTTACCTCTAGGTTTGCAGTGTGTCCTGGATTGCAATAGGAGTCCCTTAGTATTTAAAATTTTTGCTTTACCTTTTTTTTTACACAATACACTTTTTCCATTATATGAAGCTTCAGAATGTTTCTCCCTGAGCACCTAATAGATTTCAACAAAAAAAGTTGGTCGTAATGCGTTACAAATACAGCCGTAATAACAACATTAATAAAGCTGTAAAGTAGCTATACCCTATGGCAGGAACAGTACCCACTGATAAAGAGGCTTCTGAGTTGGAACCTGTAGGTACCTCTCTTCCCTGGAATGTGGAATGAAACGAGGCCCTAGCTTGGAGCAGTAATAGAATATTTTGGTGGGGAAAACTGGAGTGCCCTGAGAAAACCCACTCATCACAGGCAACATCTGTCATATTTCTTACATGCCAACATCTGGCTCAAACTCGATTTGCATAGTCACTGAAGCCTAAACAGACAGAGATATTACACAATTGAAGACACAAGTGGATGAAGGCGTTATATTACAATTTTTAAGGAGCCAATTTTTTCCACGAGTGAAGGTGTAATGGCCAGGCTGGGTGGCGATGTTTTTATATCTGTACTGCATGGTGCACTGCTGGTTTCGTTCGCTGCTGTCTGCAGCAAGGTGTATCATGTAATTGCGCGTACCCATTTATAAGAGACATTGAAGCAGGAGTGGTGTGGGGTTGGTGGCTCGCAGTTGCTGAATGCCTATACATCCTGATACCCTTATTGTAATGTGAAGTTTTCAGTTACCTGTTTATGTCGGCACATCTCTGAAAGCAAGAGAAGTGACACTGACAGTGGTTCAAGCCTTCGTGAGCTGTATTTTAACAAGTACGCAACAAAAAGCACTTTGTTCTATTCACAGAATTTTTACAATTTTTAATTCAATTGTTTGAAAATCACATGATGTATGACGTGTTTGGTTGTTTCCTAAATATGCACCATGTAAGCCTATCACAAGCATTTAATAGTTGTTTACATATAATTACCTTTTTTTTGTCAAATTTAACCATTAATTAAATTTTATCTATAAATTATAACATATCATTTATAGTTAATATGATTAAGAACAGAGTGAAAATAGGTGTGTTGGTAATGCAGAGTGAGAAATCGTTCTCATGTAAAATATTATTCAACAGAGTGAATGCTGTACATTGTCTCTTTGGTGTGATTTTCTAAACATTATCAATCTTTATTTACATGAGAGAGAGAAATTGCTTACAAGTAGAACTTCAGCAGAGCTTTGGAAAACTTGAAAGTTACCATGAATGGACTAGGTAAACATCATGGCCAGAATTGTCTCGACAGTGGAAATATACAAAAAGGAAGATGCAGCTTATGCAAACTGCTAAAATTCCGAAGCGATGATCGTATATAATATTACAAATTAATGTTTCTTTGTATGGTGTAAAATTGAAACTTTTATTTTGCTTATTTTTTTAATTTCCTATATTCTAAAGAGCAGACAGTACACTCATTGAGTGTTGTGCGGGTATGATTCACATTTCTTGCAGTTGAAGATTTACCTAACAGCTGAGCATTTAGCGTTTATTGATGCAATAATTTTGAAAGAAAATGAGAATTGCTATTTTATAATTTGTGTTTAAAATGATTATGAAACTATTCTACAAAGTAAAGCTGGTTGTATACATTTTCTAATACGCACTCTTGCCGGAATATAAAACAATATTTGTAAGTGTATCATAAGACTTACAAAAGTCAGCTAATTTTTATACTGTTGCAACTCAATATCCTTTATTCAGACCTACAATATCATTTATCCTCTAATTTCCAAAGCCCAAATTAAAACTTCCTTATTCTGTACCGAGTTTTCAGGAATCACTGAATGGGTTCATGTGTATCACGTGTCATCCGACCTCGTTCCTCGGCCAGTATGACCTCATCATGAGCCATGCGCGTGCACAAGGTAAAAGATTGTGTGATGCTTCTGTTGTGTGTGTTCGATGCGTCTGCACATGTTTAGTGTTCACTGAAGATCAGCAGATGGCCGAGGATAATAGTGAAAAAAGGGTTCATGGTAATAATTAAGTTTTATGTGTATTTGCTTTGCCTTGCACTCGTGTGCATGTTTTTGTATACTGGTGTTAATTTATGTTCCTTCCATTTCGATCACACTTCATTCTCCACCCATGTGCTCTGCACTGGGCCACCAATTCTGGCGTGGGTTTGTGTCCTTGCTTCCAACAGCCATTGGGCAGTCTCTCCTCAGAGCTCAAGCAATATAGGTGCGTGCTGCGTGGCCTGCAGGGGCATCAACATTGCATTCATTAATCTAGTCATTCTGTTTTGTAATTCCTTTCTAAACTTTTTTTAAACACCCCTGCAGCCAGGTGGGCTATTCCATTAAATTGGAGGGTCCTTAAATAATTGTGACACCTCAGGGCTTTTTCTTTCATATATAATTTATTGTCTACCTTGGGCTGGGGCAGACAAGGCTTAGGGTAAGATTTTTTAACTGCGACTTCTTTTGTACTGTTATCCTTATTGTAATTGAGTTCATGTAGCACCTTGCACATTTTACTGTGTGTTTATTGTGACTTAAATGCCAGATGGCTTTGGATTTAACATGAATGTGGTCTCCCATAATTCTTACGCTTAAGTGGCCTAGCCACCCTGTACTTGTGTTTGGCATGCTCCATGGCCAAGAGTGGAGCAGAAGATCTCTGCAGTGTTATTGGCGTTAACCAACCAGTCACCTGGCGATGTCACGACCCTTTACCAGGGTCGTGACATCGCCAAACATGTCTTTGCTCTTCGCGTGGCTTAGCACGAAATCACGGCCTGGCACCGCGGGACTATCTCTATAACATTGCTTCTCTCTACTGCTTCACCACTTGATGCCGATACCAATGTGGTTCCCGGCAATGTGTGGCAAACTCCGATCAACTCCTAGAGGTGCGGGACTAGGAGGAGCTGGAGGAAAGTCGCATACACCACGGGGAGAGGATATAGCATGAGAGGGACTTAGCACATGCCCATCAGGCAGCGTATATAACAGGTCATATGCCCAACACCTCCTTCCTTCCCTGGAATTACAACCTGGACAGCGAGTGTAGCGTGCTCACACCCCTTGTCACCAGGGCAGAGACAGTTTTGTGCGGGATTAGCCCCCCCGTTGGACAGCGCCTGGGACCATAGTAGACAATGCTGGCATTCCATTCTACCTTTACAGCTCGGTGCGGACAGGCCACAGAAGATCCACCGTGACAATCTGCACATAGCAAATGACCCAGACAGCGATAATGCTGAGCCAGACACAGGCATCCCCACTTAGCCGCATGACCCAGGGGGTGATGTTAACTTAGCCTCAGTATTCCCAACCCCCGCCAGCACTGATCCGCAGGACAGCAGGGTTGACATGCCCGTTACGCCCACAGGCTTTGCTGGTTTCCCACCTGACAGCTTCGTACCTAAGAGCACCAGGCCTGCTACCTATATTAGTGCAGGGAGACCACCTGACAGGGACTGTTCTTCAACCATATCCCCATATTTTGCTAGTTTTCCCCCTAGAGGACCCAGCGCCTATTGTCAAGCAGTCCCTGTCATGCCCGGGAATACCGGAGACACCCTGGTTCTATTGGCAGCGGGACATTTCCCTAGACTATTCTGTTCTCCACCAATAGGGCTGGTGAGATGCAGGGTGTCTACATTCCAGATGTCTCAAGGGACAATACATCTGACCCTGCTCCCCCGTAGGGTTAAGAGACCCCGTAGGCATCCTACGAGGCACAGTCAAGATCAACCAATGGCACAAGACAACAGTGAAAAAGGGTTCATGTTAGTAGTAACTAAGGTTTTTGTGTATTGGTTTTGCAGTGCACTTCTGTGCAAATTTTTATAAACTAGTGTTAATGTGTGTTCCTTCCATTTCAATCACATTTCATTCTCCATGCATGTGCTCTTCATGGGGCTACCAATTCCGCTGCAGTGCAGTTTTGTGTCCCCACTTCCAAAGGCCCTTGGTAAGTCTCCTCGGAACCCAAGCTGGACAGATGCGTGCCACGTGGCCTGCGGGGGGATTAACTTTGCATTCATCGATGCAGTGTATGTAGTCATTATGTATTGTAATTTATTTCTAAACTTTTTATAAATATCACTGCATCTGACTAAACCCTTCCGTTTAATTTGTGAGCCCTTAAATAATTGTGATGCCTCAAAGATTTTTCTTTCGTATGGAACTTAGTGTCTAACTTGGGCTGGTGCAGGCAAGGTCTCATGTAAGTGTTTTCATGCAATGGTGGCTTTTTACTGTTATCTTTGTTATAATTAAGTTCATGTAGTACCCCATGCATTTTGCTGTGTTTTTATTATGCCTTAAATGCTGGATGGCTTTGGATTTAACGTACAAGTGGTCACTCTTAATTCCTACACTTATGTGACCCAGCCACCCTGTACTTGCGTTTGGCGTGGTGGCCAATAGTGGAACAGGAGATCTCTGTAGGGTTTTTGGTGTCAACCGACCAGTCACGTGATCCAGGTAAGTGTCTTTGCTCACCCCCCTGTCCGTGCACAAAATGATGGCCTGGAGCCGTGGGCCTTCTCCACAACTCTGCTTCCATCTACCTCTTCACCACTTGACACAGATATGATACACTATCTGTAAAACTACATTTGATGGTTTTGACACATTTTTATTCTGAAGATTGTTGAAGTAAAAGTGTAGTGTTTATCCCAGATTCCAGTACATCTAAAAGCATATGTTTAATATATTTTGTAGTGATGGGCAAAAATACGTTGCTCACACAAATATTTTTATAACATCGCAATTGTGATGTCTTAAGAGAATTTGTCCCAAAGCAGTTTAGATAAACCTTCTTCTAAGAACGGTACTCACATTTATGACAGTCAAACCAGAAGTTCTTTGTTGAGAAGCATCTTAGCAACCCTGGTCATGGAAGTCGCCCATCAGTCTCGTGCGGAGAAAGCCAGACGTACGCGATATTGAATTTTGATTTAGTTTTGTTAGTAAACCTATGCTTATGAGATAATTTTCCTTATGTTTGTTTTCATAATGCTTTTTGAATTAGCTATTGCACAAAATATTACTAAGCACAATATGTAACTGCTGGTACATGCACAACTTTTTTTTGCAGTTTTCATCTAACTTTCACCGAAAAGTTGATTTCAAAATTATTGCAATTCAAATTTTTTCTGTGAGATTTTATTTGGGAACGATTCTATGAAAACAGACTTTGTATGGTGGTAGTTGACTGATATAATTCTCAGGATTTACTTGCATAATTTTCACTAAATTTTGCATACAACTAGTATTATAGTACATTACCTACAGTTTCGGAATATTGGTAGATCAAACACTTATTTTCAAAATTACGACCTTATTTTGTGATATTCTATATATTGAATAATTTTACACATCTGGAACAAACTTGTACCATAGTAGAGTAGCAGTAACTGCTGAATCCATTTATTTGTGAATTTCATACACCATTTTGGATATTGGGGACACCTGACAAATAGATGAGCCCTAAATGAACTATTCAGACAATTTTCCCCAAATGTATATAGAAGATCTACAATTGAGGTCTTATAAAATTTCAGTTGATCAAAAATTTATTTTAAAAAGTCTACCGTAGTGTTACATAACATACCTCTGTGACTATTTGAAACAATTTCAGCCAAGTCTGATATATGGTCGACATACAAAAAATAATTAAAATCTTTCAATAAAAATTAATTCTTCCACCATTTAGGGATAAGTAAATAGGTACAATAATAGGTAAGAAGTTATAAGTTTTTAAGTGGCAATAATTAAAAAATGTATCATCAAAATATTTGGATAGAGACTTGTGTGATATAGGCCTACTCACATCCATTATTCAGTTTTGTTTTGTACGACAATAATGGAGAACTGTGAATAACCTGGCCACCAGACATTTGACAATATAGATGATAACCAGGAAGTGAGAAACAGTGTTAGAAAATTAATATTCGCCACCACTGACAGTTGAATGTGTGTAATAACACTTCATCTTGGGAGAGTCATAAAAGAAACTGGTGGTTTAACCTAGCGTAGTGCGCCCTATGTACAACCAATAAACCATGAACAAACAAAATTTTGACTTCAACAAAGAAATGCATTGAGTCCTTGACACAAAAGACTATACAAACAACGGCCACATAAAAACAGACAAGTGGCAAAAACGAGACACATTTTTTGATTGATTGATAAATGTTTTTATTACATAAAAACACACAGCTCGATTACAAATATAATAGAGTAATAAGCAAATAATTCTACATGCCAGCAACAAAAATAACCCTTCTGTTGAAATAGTATTACAGTAATAACACACAGAAACTGTACTGAAACAAACAAAATATCAAGTTTACTGACCAGCTGGGGAAAATAGCCAAAACCCCAAAAAGAAGAAAAAATAACATAACACAGGGAAAGAAGAGGTAGTAAAGAATAACTGGAAATTCAGAACAGGAGGGAAACAGAGAAACTCATTTAAGCGACAGGACCTGGCAACAAATACAGAGGAAGCGATATAACTCAAATATTCAATCATGCTGAGTGATTGTACATGGTACAAAAGAAAGAATTAAAATATTATATAAATATGTATATACACACACTCACGCGCGCGTGAACACACACACACACACACACACACACATATATATATATATATATATATATATATATATAACTTCTATTATTGTAAACTCATAGACCCAGATGGAAAATATTTAACATCAATAATAAGACATGACTTGTGGTTGTGCATTACTAACTCTTTTGTTTTATTTTTATTAAACTTTAGTTAAAATGACATCAAAGTGAATCTGCTGCTTGAATCTTGTAATTATAAAATTTGTTATTAGTAATTATAAACCTTTTGTTCAGGGTACTGAAGAAAAGGTAAATTACCTAATTAAAATTCAATGAAAAAAATTACTTTAAATAAAATTAATTAGTTAGAGTTTGCATGGCATAGTGATAAATGCAGAATAAAGAAAGTTTCAATATCACTCTAGCACATATTGGTAAAAAATATATGTCAATTTAGGTGACCGACTTAACTGAATGAATGCGTCAAATCACACAGGCGAGGAGATACTATATCCACTGCCAAACCACAGCATGAAGGAATTTAAATAAATCTTGACTATGTCACAACCAACAAGGAAATGGGCAGGCGACATGCAGAAAAGATTTACTCAACACGTGCAGACAATGTTCATTTTAAGTCATGCAGACAAGGGTTAGACCGACGCATGCAGAAAGAAATTAACCAACATGTTCACCCTCGCAAAAAAATAATAAAACCCAAAATAGATTAGTGAGTGAACTAGAATAGTTAAATAACTTCCTATATATGCGCTGATAAACAATTAAATCAAAATATACATTTACCCTAATGGGTTATATCATAAATAAATAATGGGCACACAGAAATCAATAAATAATTAAATAAATCTTAGATTGCTCAAATAGAGATTAAAAGCATTTTTACTACATTTATTAAATACAAAAGTAATATGATATTCAAATAATAGTACTCATAATCATTTTCACTAACTTAAATACTGAAAATGAGGTGTCAAGAATATTTAAAAACAGTAAACAACAGTGCCATATTTTAAAATAGCATAGTAAGCCTATGTTATTCCTAAAATGCTTACAATATAAAGTGATCACAGAAAACATTGCACAGTAGGAAAAACACAATTCAAGAAACAAATTTGTAATGGAGCGAAGATGAGTGTGCTTGACTGCAAGCAACTTGAGAGCTGTTTGCCATCGGAGGGTCATCAAATCATTATTAAACCTTGTGAAACAGCTCGTGTACAAGCTACAGAGTATGTATGCAGAAATGATTACATTTACATTGAGCATTTTGAAAAGTAGACTGGTTTTACCATGACAAAATCTGGGCCATTTGTAGATTTGCAACACAGGGTTTGGGACTTAGACCCGATGAACTTGTAATATCAGGAAATGCAGAGGTGAAATGTGTGTGTTCAGCTGTAACCACTTGTCGCGTGGCGGTTTAGGGATTATAGCACGATATTGGCTCACATCCATCACCCCCTCACACCACCCCCGCCTAGCGCACTTCGCTGGCGCCTATGAGACGGCACGTGGGACCACAGGCAGGTGGAAAATTCCGTTACACGTGGAGCTGAAGCGTAGGCCTTCCCCCTTCACCCCCTTCACCCCGGACACCTCTCGCCCACCGCGAGATCTGTGGAGTGCAGGGCTTTTTTGAGTTATCAGCAAATTAT
>NQII01000707.1:231383-253830 GCA_002778355.1 Clitarchus hookeri
GACAGCACTCACCACTGAGTTAAGTATGACAATCACCGTCACAGAAGCCCCACTCAACCAAGAATTCGCCCAGTAAATCCGAGTAACCGAACTAGCACAGTACCGCACCTCTGAAGTGTTGATGTTGTGTATTTGTGAATATATACGAGACAATATATTCGTACTTCAAAATACAACAGTAATAGTCTACCTCATTACAATACCCACAACCTCCACGCACTTTATAGTCGGTGCCTGGGGGACATTAACTCTGACCATATAAGCCGCCATGTCTTCAACAGTGTAGCAAAGCGAGATGAGTTAATTTTGCGCCCAACTGTGGGGCCTACCTCAAGTTAAAGTAGCTCCCGGACGTAGGGCGCAACGCTATTCAATTAACCCAAAACGAGATGAGTTACACTGTTTTATAAACAACAGTAAAAATAACTTGAACTGGTAGACGAGCATAACCTTCTTTTTAGACTCCATAATTTTGTCACATACACGATACCTTAAATATATCTCAGATGGATTTTAGCTTTCTCATTGCCATGGTCAACAAAAATCAGTATCTATACATTGAAAAAATTCCTAATAATTAATAAATGTGGAAATCGGAAATGCTACCAAGGATAAAGAAATTATACTGCTAGTGTCTACTCTCAGAAATAATTGAACTACGTATCATCAAAGGAAAGCAGATCCATGAACCAGACTATATATTTGATTATCAGGAGAATATGCAGAGTAAAGAAAATTGAAAATGGTAATAACAAAGGAATGATCCAAGAAAAACAAAAACTTGATGTTTTAGGGAAAATAGGAAATAAAACAGTGAATAATGTTGTAGATATATAAATCAGAAATATGTTTGTAGTTAAAAGTCATCTTGCATTTGTGGAACTTCAATAATACATTTTGTTACTGAACACTGGAAAATTAAATTTTTTCCTTGTACAGTAGAGCACCCTTTAACCGGAATTCCCTCGAACGGAACTCCCCTTATCCAAAACTAATTTTCCTAAAAAAAAATTCAAACGTCGCAAAGTTGTGCCATAACTTTCCTGCGTTCGCAAGAGGTCTTTTGTTGCTCACACCAGACTAGCACGATGAAGAGACAGCCGGCCCAAGTGGCACAGCTATAGCTATGCTGCATAATGACACAAGTGATAGTGACTAATGGCAATGTGCGACACATGCCGTTGGTTTTAGCAGTGCGACTTTCAGAATTTAGTGTTCTAACGTGTTAGTGTACATGTGCCGTATTTTGGAGTGTATAGACCGTACCAGAAGTTTTTGATGAAAAATTAGGGATAATTGATATTTAAAGTATAGTCCGCACTTAATTTTTGTATTCCCGTAAATATTGCCGGGCTCCATCGTGCTAGTGCGGCAACAGCAAACTATGGCAACGTCAAACTAATTAATTTGCCATTGAATGTTATCGTTGCCGCACCGCCTGGCCTCCACCTGCTGAAAAGTAGCAACAGCCCAGTATTCCTCGTAAATAAAACTTTTGTATTTATGTCAAAATGCCTCAACACTGCGTTTAAATTGCTGAACATGTGCGCCGTCCGTAGCCTGCCAGCTCGGCCGGCTGTTGCCGAGCAGGCAATGGTATGGTGCATGTGTGCGTGCTGCATCACAAACACACACACACACACACTCACTCACACACACACACACACTCACTCACACACACACACACACACACACACACACAGAGAGAGCTACTCCTGGCTGACACTTCAACCAGAGAGAGAGAGCAAGACAAACAAAAAGAGGAGGAAGGAGGGTGAAAAAAAAGAAAGGGACCGAGCAAACTTGCTTGGTGCTGGATGGCTGTTGTTGCTGCTGTGGGAAGGGGGGGTAGTGGTGGTGGTGGAAAGGAAGGACGCCTAGCGAGAGGGTGAAAGAAAAAAAAGAAAGGAAATGCGCACGCTGGATGGTGGTTGGGGGTTATACAAAGCAGAGCTGTCGAGGACAGGCAGGCTAATAAAGTATGGTGCGACCCATACGCGTTTAAACACAAGTGATGAGCTATTCATTTCTTATTATTTTTTTTGACTTCCTTAGAAACTAAGTTAAAACATTAGAATGTATTGTTCATTGACAAATTTCTGAACATGGTTTATGGGAAGAATTTTTTTTATGACAATATCTTGTAAATAACCTGCTCCCCTCTTTTTGTCATTTTTTTTTGTATAAATGTGCGGCCTATACACGCTGAAATACGGTACTTTGTGAACTTGGTCTATAATATGTCAGCCCTGCTCTTGTAAATGTATGTTGTGACGATGTGCCATGCAGTAAGGGAAAGACTGTCGACGGAATTGACTATACTTCGGGAAGTTTTATCAGATGCATGTCAACACAAACAGTAACATGATATCCAGATCTCGCTTACTCACGCAGACACACGTGCGAAGAGATAAGAATCCCCGCTAAAAGGTTGAGAATGAAGGTCATTAACGCAGCGACGGAAGTTTTATGACTCACATTTCATAAACAGAAAGGATTTTTTTTTTTTTAAGGATAAAACTAATTATTTACACTCATCAATTTCTTAAGTTAAAATTATGTGCCACATATACACGAGTTCAGACTAAAAATTTATTATTTTTCACACCATCCCACTTTCATTTCCCATAACCGGAATTTTCCCACAACCGGAATAGCCTTTCCCCCGACGATTCCGGTTGAGGGGTGCTCTACTGTAGTGTATTTAGACAAAATTGCCACTTGTATCTCTGTAAGTTGTATAAATAACAGGTAAAATACCCTTAATAAAGGAATAGGTCATATCTGTTAAAATTTCTTCACATTAAAATAAAAAAATGTTCACTATTTTATTTGTATGGTTATGTGATGATATCGCAGTAGTGTATTGTATTTTTGTCAAGTATCTTGTGGAATATAATTTTTAATTTTTGCTTGTATAATGCGTAGCTACAGGCATTCTGCCAACATTTCACCTCATGAGAATAGTGTATAAACTGTTTTGACAATAGAAATATTTTTTGCTATTAAGTAATGGCAATTAACTGAATTTTGTTTATTATAGTGAAATCTGATTTTGTGGAATATTGATGATGGCATCATGTGACATCATTGCTAAGGTTGTGCAAATATAACACTATTTTTTTTGTCATTTTTGTTCTTGAAAACTATGATTTTAGTGTTTTCTTTGTAAAAAATATTTTTTTATAATTTTTTAGTTGAAAAATTTGAAAAGTAGAACTTTCAAATTACTTAAGTAAGTTTATTTTTCCCAAAAGTAACTAAAATTCTGTGGTTACAAAATTTTATGAAATTCTCCCCCCTTCAGTCTATAACAGTACACAAGGCAAAATTTTTTATTATTTTTATTTTTGCAAATTCTTAAAAAATATAATGTTATTCTCTAATGCAAGCATAGTACACGCCTCAATAGTGTTATTCAGTATTCAACATGCAGCGCCATCCCTAGCGAAAGTGAGGCCAGGTGCAAGAACTTGCGGGGTCCTTCCCTTCCAAACTAGTTAATTTCTCCTTTCCACAACACAATCACCTTTTGAACTATAAGGTCTGCTCTTGAGCATCCGTGCCACACGCTCAATATTTTATTGATGAAACATTTTACATTTTAGAAATAAACTTGTTTAAATATATAAATTTTATTAACTCACAACCAAAAAAATTCAAAATATTTAAATATGTTTATTAAATAAAAAAAATTTTCTGGGTGTGAGGGTGCACGCACATGCACACGCACACATACACATGCACACACACATACCAACACCCCCCCCCCTTTTTTTTTCCAGGTAGGTGGCCCTGTGCCGCAGTACGTGTTTCACACCCCTAAGGACAGTTCTGTGAACATGAATTTGATCAGTGTCCCACAAACTATGGGCTATTCACTGTAAAATGAGCACTTTTGAAAGCCTTTTCATTTGGAATAATAGTCAATAAATATATTTTATTTTGGCCTTTGACGTTAACTTTTGGGTGTGGTGGAATATATACACTGTGTTTATTACTTGCATGGCAATATTTATTTAAAAAGGTGGTTAAAGGATAAGAAATGGCTGAAAGGAAAAGAGTAACTTGGACCTAAAAAGTGCTCACTTTACTGTGAACAGCCTATAAGTGTATATAATTGTGACGCTTCAGTGCATTCTGGTTGCTACAAATTGATATATGAAATATTTTTGGTTTAATCTTGTGTTACAGTAATTTTTTTAAAATCTAATTCTGGAACATTGGTTTGATCACTCTCATATATTATTCTATGCTAGACACAGTTGTTAGTTTTTTAATCAAACTAACAGCGTCGTCACCCTATACATGGCGTGGTTACATTCACTGTTTGTTAAAAAAATCTTTATATCTTTCAATTGGCCCCAGAAAAATATAAGCGCTTGTAGCATTCCAAAATCTGGATGGGAAGTGCTTATTTTGTACTGATGCCACTACCTGTTTGGGAGTACATCAATGTGTGAAAACAATTACAATCACCATTAATTATTTATGTTGGCTGGTGATTACCTGAATAAATAATTAAGAAGTGATGTGAATCAATTTAAGAACACCTGAATGCCAGTGTCCATATTTATATTTGAAACAGAACCCCATTAAAGAGACTGTGCAAATATAAGTTTGGGTGCTATAGTTCCAAGAATTAATACTTTTCTCCAATTTCCAATGGTAACATGAATGTGACTGTGTAAAGCTTTGCACTTACAATTCCCATTCAGTAATTTAGAGCAGAAATATTTGTCTAGAATATACTGATCATATACATTATTGATGTCCATAGGAAGGTTGCTTAAGGTCTGCGGCATCGTTCCGTATGGCTCTTGTACAATATCTGGCAAACAGAGATACGCAATTTACAGGGGTGGTTTAGGGTAAATTTTCCACCCAGGCAGGCTGGTACAGAATTCTTTTTGCCCCTACCTTCCCCCATTTTTCCCCAACTTCTTACTTAATTGCTATTTGAAACTCTACATATTTTTTGCTGCGTACCATACTCTTTACATCTCTACTTATCCCTGTCCTCTATGACCAATAACCATTGAACAATATTTATGCAATTAACACATGGTGCAACATATTACATTTATAAATAACTCTCTCTACTAAGTTGCTTAAATCTTTACTGTTAAGAATGAGTTAAAGCTTATTAGTTTTTCACTTTTAATTTTTAATATTGACATTATGGAGATACTACATTTAAGAATTATTTCTAAAAAAAATAGGTTTCCACTTTGTAATTCTAATTTTCAATGTCAATAGTGTGTTTTTTTTTCATGGATAAAAGCACTTCTAAAGATTTTAAATATCACAAAAATTTCAAACACACTGCAACGCAGTTCAAGTGTCAGATTGGTGACTGTCTTAAACTCTTCACTTAGGGAAAGAACTCTGCGTAAAAAAATGCCCAGTAAAATATCCGGTTTCTAAAAGAGAAATAAAAGTTCACATTGCAGCGGCAGTATATTGGCCGCAGGTGGGTTGCAAAGTGTTGTGTCAACAGCAGAGTTCCAACAATGCTCCAAAATTAACATTAAATTATAAATATATGTGACATGTACTTAAAAGTACATTTTAAGAACATATGACACTATTACAGTATGACATTAAACTGAAAATCACTATACAGTACCCAAACAATGTCCCTTTTGTTACAGTGGTAAATTAAGAAGGGGAGCAGAAGAGGCTCGCAGCCTCCACCCCTCAAAGGGAAAAATATTTTTATAATGTTTAAACTATGTCATCATGTCAAAACACAACTTGCATTTTAAATTGCGCTGTATAGCAACTTCTACAGCAAGAACATTTGTATGCTTTAGCTTTCTGGTTCAAGGTAGCAGTCAATGTAACCAAGGGTGTGTACCGATTCACTGTTGGTAAACTTCGAGTTAGCTCAATTCTATCGTCACCTTACATTTTATACTTATGCCTATAGGACTATTTTAAAAATTACAAATGTGGTAGTTGGTAAAATAAACAGAATTTGAATGTTAACTTATCCACTTCATTTTTTAGAAAAAACAAAAACAAGTGTGGCATGAAATTATCATTGAAGAAAGTAAAAAATTTAATACATACATTGTGGGTTATGGAGCAATGTTGGAGCGTAGGGACAGGAGAAACGGGATATTCCTGAGAAAATCCACCGACCAGCAGCATTGTTCAGCTCAATTTCCATATGCGAAAATCTGGAAGTGACCCCATCAGGAATTGAGCCCGGTATGCCTTGGTGGAAGGCTAGCGCCCTAGCCGCTACCCCAACCGCGCCCCCAAAAATATGTTATGACAATATTGTGTCATGTGACCATTCTTATGCAAACAAAATTGTAAAATTTATAAAAATCGCACCTTTATCCCCCCCTCAATCAAGAAAATCCTCAATCCACCACTGGTTCATTATTTGACAATAAGTCACACTTTGATTTACTTGCACAACGTGAAGGTTCACAACTTCGGTAGCTGTATGGCACTACACTCGCACACTACCCAGGCATCTTCCTTCATCAAGAAGTCATCGTTAATGGTTGAAATAAGTTATCTAGTTTGGCGCAGACGATGGTGGATGGTGTATCAGCAACGGGCTGCTCAGTTTCAGTGCCATCAGCATCTGTCAAGAGTTTCTTGATCGATCTTGTTGAAAGTCTTACTCTTTAGTTGTTGAAGTACTTGGTTGTGTATGACAAGGACTGACTGTAATACACTTTTTAAAACAGATGCTTGTTTTTCTACTTCAACAGCTATTTGTGCCTTCCTTTACCAATAAATAGATCCTGAATGCTTTTTGTCAAACATTTAAAATATAATGTAAAATATCACGTCTTTATTTTTTCTTTTCACATTTTACATTCTATAATACACCACACTGCTAACATACATTGTTTAAAACCAAATGCAAATCCAACAGACACACACCAGGATTAATAATAGTGACCTGTGTGCTATACTTGTGCCTACATGCCTGGGTGGGTAGGGGATGACGCACTGGGCGAGTCTAATGATGGAGTGGGGGAATTGAGGTAAAATGAAATGCGTCTCATAGCTAGACTAAGATTTTCATGGTAGAAATTATTAAAATTATGCTGTTTCTCTTATCCAATTACCCAACATTTTTTAATAAGAAATTCTTAAATATTAAAAGTTATATTTAAAACCACTTCAAAAAATTTTAAATCTCAGTTTGATGCCCCCTACGAGCCGGCGCCCCAGGCGGCCGCCCGGGTCACCCGGCCCTTAAACAGCCTCTGGCGATTGACTATTGTAAGTTGGCTGAAACATGTTATAATTTTATAGCATTTCATTGCTTCAAATTTTCCCTATGTTTTTAATGGCAATAAAATAGTGATGCAGCACTAGATAAATAAATCCATTTGCTGTGATTGTATGTCATTTTGTATATTTTATTTTCAGGTTTCAAACAAATTGAATGGTTTTTGTCCAGTGTATGCATTAAATTCTTCGTTACTTTTCCCTGTATGTTATATGAAAACTTGACTAAGCTTAAAAAAAATAAAGTTGTGAAAAGTAACACTATCAATATATATAATTAATCAAGCCCTTGAGTAAGTTTTGAAACCAGTACTGCTCTTTTGACATCAATTTCCCCAGAACTTTGAATTTGTAACATAACACCTTTATTCACATGTGTTTTCGGTTAAATTGCAGATATATTTGAGGCCCCCATTACTCCTGCAGTTTATAAATTATTTCTTTAAATGATAAAATATTTATACAAAATTATTTTTAATTAATATTAACTATTTGCTGGGTGCCGTTGTGATAAGCCTATCGCGGTATGCACTCTCCTGACATTTAGAGGATTGAATTTCTGCAGTTATCTGAAGGAATGTTCTGGGTCATTGTCTAAGAACAACGGGCAGTGATTACAAAGGCCAGCTGCTGCGTGCGGCCATGATGAGCCTTTTGCAAAGCATGTGCGTGCTCCTGACCTTGGTTAGATTGATTTTAGCATTTATCTGATAGAATGTTTTGGTTTAATGCCCTAGTTTCAGCGTTATTCATGGTACAGTGAACCTTCCAGAGACAGTGTCAGTGAGATTATTTAAATGTGGTGGGCTTCCGACCCAAGAGTTTATGAGAGTGGAGAGTTCTGGCGACTGTGCGACAGTTTGGGCAACTGTGCGACCTTAAGTGACAGATGACGAGCCAGCAGAGCAATGAGTGGTGACGGAAATTACCAACAAGAGTAAAATCTGCGGACTGCAAGCATCGGTGCAGTGAAAAGTGCAACTGATAGGTGGGACCATTGAACTGGATGATTGAGTGTAAGACATTACAAATATTGCAAAACACAGATTTAACATGTGTTAATAACGAGTGTGAATTAACCATAACCGATATAGAGACATTGTGAAGGAGACTTTAATTAGAGTTGAGATAGATATTACATATTGCGCTCACTGAGAATGAAAAAAGTATTAGTGGAGATATAGTTTAATGTTGTAAACAATAGCTGTGTGAATAAATTAAAATCAAATTTAGTTATTTTATTTTTATTAGGACCACCATCCTTCACGAACTCAAATACGCCCCTCTGGCATCTTGTAACAGAGGTGTCAAAAGTGGGATAAAGGCATTTAATAATAAATTAAGTTAGGCAATAGGCTGAGAGAATTAGTAATATTAAAAGAAATTAATTGGTTGTAGCAGTTGTAGGCTGAAATATTAAGATTGTTTTGTAGAACCGTTGCAATGAATGTTAACTAGAAAATTGTTTGCAGAACTAGAAGCACTGGAAGAACTAATTGAGAGTCTACGAGACCAAGTAATTTGTGTAAAAGAAAGTGTAAATGAAACTGTAAATAGTGTAAACAGTCAGATAACAAATGCAAGTGAATTAGTAGATAAGAAAATCAATAATGTAGACAGGAAAATAGATCAATTAGATAGGAAAATAGAAAAAGTTAGTGAATACAAGAAATTACTGCGTGGACAAGAAAATTGAAAGTGTAAATGAAATGTGGACAGTGTAAAGGAAGGTGGACAATTTCATTGGAAAGATGCAGTGTGTCAAGAACAAAATGAGTGCAGTGAAGAAGGAATGGCAGGAATTTCTTCAGCAGCAGAGTTCCACTACATCTGCAGCCGATAAAAAATGGGGAAGTAGGGCAAAGAGCAACCAATGCAGCACCGTTGGAGGATAGCCAGCAGCTCTGCGGTATTAGTGTCGTGCAACCAGGAGTGGGGAAGGGGGTCGCAATTTACCCCACCAGACATCTTGGTGGGAGTACCAACACCAGTTTGAAATAATTGCCACCCTGAATAGCTGGTTATCCGAACAGCGGGCTTACAACCTCGCAGCTGTATTGAAGGCCCTGCACTGAGCATAGCACAATCTCTGCCAGAGTGACATCGACTGGAGTACCCCACACTGGTGTCTGCCTTGGAGCTACATTTCAGTGATTGATACCTGAGACATGCCCGTCATGTCTAAACTGCAAAGCCACATCCAGCGACCAGAAGAGCCACTGCAGGAGCTATGGCAAGACATGGTGCAGCTCTCCCACCCGTCTCTGGAAGGGTGTCCTGAGAAGGCACGAGACTTCATCACAGTCTGCTTCTTCATTAATGCCATTGCCAACACAGAGGAACTGCAAGTAATACATCTGGCTGTGCCCCGCAACATGCAAAACACCCTGTTTCGGGCACTGGAGATAGTCAGCAAGACAGGGGTCCGCACCCCTGGTACTGGCAGTGACGCTGAATGAAGACGACGATGGCATCAAGAAGAACTTCAATGCAGACAGCCATAATGGACATCGCTTCCAGTGTTCATGTTACAGAGCTTCAACGCCCTCCACCCAAATGGGCGGAGTATTGGTCATGTGGAAAGTCAGGGCATTTGAGTTCCTACTGCCCACAACAGCAGCAGCGAGACAATAAGTACCGAGAGGCGGGTGAGAGTACAACACATTTAGAAAACTTGTAATCACCTATCTTGGGGGGCAAAGGTTGGTGACTGCTGGAGGGAAGGCCCCAATGTGGTTAAATGCATGGTTGGTGAAATAGGATTTGGATGCAAGGCTGGTGGAGGGGAGCCTGAATGCTGTTCCTTGCCTTACAGTCATTGGAATTGGGGCAACCATAATAGTCGTAAGACTAGACATCCTCTGGCCTTCCACCCAGCAATCAGCCAACGACAGTATGAAAGATATTTCACTACAGTTACAGGTGAGACCACACCAGTTAAAGGTAAGAGAAAAGTAAACTTGAAGCTTGGTGACCTTAGCCTAGAGCATGATATATATACACTGGAAAGCCAAAAAAACTGGTATAGGTGTGCGTATGCAAATAACAGAGGTATGGAACCAATCAGAGTAACGCGATGTGGTCGGCAGCGCCTGTATAAGACAACAAGCTTCTGACAAAGTTGCTAGATCGGTTACCGCTGCTACAATGGCAGGTTATCAAGATTTAAGTGATTTTGAACGTGGTGTTATAGTCGGCGCACAAGAGATGGGACATAGCATCTCCGAGGGTGATAAACTTTGGATTTTTGTGTACGACCATTTCACGATTGTACTGTGAATATCGGGAATCCGGTAAAACATCAAATCTTCGACATCACTGCGGCCGGAAAAAGATTGTGAATGAACGGGACAAACGACGACTGATGAGAATCATTAAATGTGACAGACGTGCAACTCTTTCTCAAATTGGCGCACATTTCAATGCTGGGGTATCAACAAGTGCCAGCGTACGAACTATTCAACGGACCATCATTAATATGGGCTTTCGGAGCCGAAGGCCCACTCGTGTACCATTGTTAAGTGCACGTCACAAAACTGTACGCCTCGCCTGGGCCCGCCAACACCGCCATTGGACTGTTGATGACTGGAAACACGTTGCCTGGTCTGACGAGTCTCGTTTCCAATTGTATCGGGCGGATGGACGTGTACGGGTATGGAGACATCCTCATGAATCCATGGACCCTACATGTCAACAGGGGACTGTTCAAGCTGGTGGAAGCTCTGTCATGGTATGGGGCGTGTGCAGTTGGCATGAAATGGGACCCCTGATACGTCTAGATATGACTCTTACAGGTGACAGATACGTAAGTATTCTGTCCGATCACCTGCACCCATTCATGTCCATTGTGAATTCTGACGGATGTGGACAATTCCAGCAGGACATTGCGACACCCCACATGTTGAGAGTTGCTACCAAGTGGCTCCAGGAACACTCTTCTGACTTTAGAGACTTCCATTGGCCACCTAAATCACCAGACATGAACATTATTGAGCATATCTGGGATGCCTTGCAACGTGCTGTTCAGAAGAGATCTCCACCGCCTCGCACTCCTATGGATTTGTGGGCTGCCCTGCAGGATTCCTGGTGTGAATTGCCTCCTGCATACAATCAGACATTAGTCGAGTCCATGCCACATTGTCTTGCGACACTTCTGCGTGCTTGCGGGGGCCCTACATGATATTAGGCAGGTGTATTTTTTTTTTTTTGGCTCTTCAGTGTACATATCAGAAATATGTAGATACAGGAGATTCCAGGCCCATAAAGTAGCCACCAAGATGACTGCCAGTAGCTTCACATGGGGCAGTTGAAGGAACTCTGAAGGAAATGAAGGATTTTGATGTGATAAAATGGTCAGTTAGTCCGTGGTCATCCCCTATCATTCTTGTTAGTAAGAAGTTGGTCCTGTGAGGTTTTGTGTAGTTTACCTCGATCTAAATAATGTGTCAAAGAAAGACTGTTATTCACTTCCAAGGATAGACGACACACTGAATAGCCTAGCAAGTTTTTAATAGTTTTCTACTTGGGACATGAGTGGATACTGGCAGTGGGAGGTGGCTCCTGAGTACCAAGAGAAGTTTGCATTTTGTGTCCAAGGGAAAAGAATCTGCTAGTTCAAAGGCATGCCTTTTGGGCTGTGTAATGCCCTTGCCACATTCGAATGCCTGATGGAAATGTCCTTCATTTCGATATGTCAGGTGTACTTAGATGACATTGTTGTTTGTGACAGTAAGGACATTTGAAGAGCACCTATCACACTTATACTCTGTATCTCAAAAAGTGACAGCATCTGAGAAGTGCCACCTGTTTCAAAAGAAAATAAATTTCTTGGGACATGTAGTGTTGACCCACGGAATTGAAACAGACCCTGAGAAGACCAAAACAATAAGATATTGGCTGACACCAACAGACAAAACTGAAGGGTAGAGGTTTCTGGGATTGGTATCTAGGTTTGCCGCAATTGCCAAGCCACTATATGAACTGACGGAAGCAAAAAGATAATTTCATTGGACCACTGATTGTGAAGATGCTTTTAGTAAGCTAAAGGCAATTCTGATATCTCAACCAATCCTGGGTTTCCTGAAAAGTGAGGGTGTATTCATTTTGGACACTGATGCTAGTGATGTAGGCATTAGAGCTGTGTTATCTCAGGTCCAAGATGTGAAGGAAAGACCACTAGAATACTTCAGTAAGGTATTGCATAAGCCTGATAGAAATTGCTGTTTTCACCGCATGGAGCTGGCCATGGTGAAGGCATTTTCACACTTCCACCCCTACCTTTATGGCTGACATTTTATTCCGAGAACCGACCATGCTTCGTTATGCTGACTACTTAATTCCAAGAACTCTGAAGGTCATATAGCCAGGTGTATACAGCATCATCAGGAATATGTCATTATTTAAATATAGCATATATCTGAATGCCTTCACAGCAATGCAGGTGCACTTCCTAGGAGGCCATGTGAGCCATTTTGTCGCCATTGTGAACACCAGGAAGAAAAGAGTGGTGAATCACTGAAAGTACGGAGGACAGTAATTCAAAGTTTCATTATCTTGTGATGGGTTACCTACTTGGAGTGATAAGGGTATTAGGAAAGATAAACTGAATTATCCCACTTTGCAGTCATTACTAGAATTGAAAGAAGCTGGCTGTCAGCCAAAATGGGAAGAGATATCTAGTCTAAGCACAGCAGTCAAAGCATACTGGGCATTATGGAATTCTCTCATACTGAAGAATGGCATACTTTACAGGAACTGGAAAGTAATGATGGAAAAAACAACACAATGCAGGTTTGTCAAAGTATTGAAGGAATTGCACAATGCGGTAGCCAGTGGGCACTTTGGTGTTAAGATCCATGACAGAATTAGACTGAGATTCTACTGACATCATTGTCTGGAAGATGTTGAGAAGTGATGCCGAATATACGACACCTGCACTGTGAGGAAGGGTCCCAAGGACCAGGTGACAGTCATCTTCAGAAATAGAATGTTGGAACCCCATTCGAGAGGATGGCACTAGATATTCTGGGACAGTTGCCTGTTACCGTGAAAGGTAATCAGTATCTATTAGTGGCCCAAGATTACTTTACTAAGTTGCCCGAGTTCATTCCCCTCCCAAACCAAGAATCTTGTATTGTTGTTGATGCATTCATAAAGCATGTCTTTTGGAGGTTTGGAGTGCCACTAGAACTCCATTCCGATTAGAGAAGATAGTTTTATGATGGTGTATTCCAGATGTACCAAAGATTCTGGGGATGAAAAAGACTAGGACTACTTCCTTACACCCTAAGTGTGATGGAATGATTGAAAGTCTTAACCGCACTTTTGAGCAGTACCTGTTGATCTTTGTGGCTTACAACAAAAAGTCCTAGGCTTCAAAGGTGCCATTGTTTCTTCTTGCTTACCGTTTGGCAGTTCACGAGTCCATATGGGTTACACCATCGAGGATGCTATTTGGAAGTGAGCTACACCTCCCTAGTGGCCTGTTGTTTGGCCGACCGATAGAAGTGTTAGCTGCAGGCCTTGATTACGCCAGTTAATTACATAATATACTTATTGGCATTCATGATTTTGCTTGAGAGTGCCTCAGAATAAGTAGTGACAGGATGAAGACATAGTATGCCAGGAGAATGTCTGGTGAGGTATGTCAAGGAGGACAAGTGGTGTAGCTGTAGAACCCACAGATGGGAAAGGGTACTGCCCATATCTACAGAAATGTTGGGAAAGTCCCTACAGAATTCTGAATAATATCAATGATGTGGTATTTTGGATTTGTCATCAAGGCTCTCAGGCGAAGCTGTAGGTTGTCCACATTGACCGACTGGCACTCTACAAAGGTCCGGAAGTTGTAATTTGGGACAAACAGAGTTGAAGAGGGGCAGTGTTATGCGGTTGCTGCTTTGCATTGTTGCCCTTGAGCCATCTGGTGTGAGGGAAAGAGGACAGAGTAGCTATGTCAGAAGTGGGCAGCGATTACAAAGGCAGCAGCGCATATCTCTGGGTGTCGTCATGATAAGCCTATTATGGCACACATGCTGCTGACCTTTAGAGGATTGAATTTTTGCAATTATCTGAAGGAATGTTGTGGTTCAACATTTAAGAACAGGGCCGGCAATTACAAACACCAGTTGTCACGTGCCGCCGTGATAAGCCTTTTACAACATTTGCGCTCCTGACCTTGTTTGGATTTAATTTGTGCATTTATCTGAACATATTTTTTGGTTTAATGCCCTCGTTTCTCTCAGCCTGACTAGCGGTATGGCAAACCTTCCAGAGATAGGGCCAATTAGATTAGTTAAGCGAGACGGGTCTCCGAGCCGGGAGTTTGAGAGTGGAGAGTTTGGGCAAAGGTGCGACTTTAAGCGACATATGGCGAGCCAGCAGAGTAAGAAGTGGCGGCAAAAGTGACCGGTAGGAGTAAAATCTGCAGACTTAGATCATTGATGCAGTGAAGAGTGTGACTGGCAGGCGTGACTATTGAACTGAATGCATGAGTGTAAATAATTTCAATTGATTGCAACAGACATATTGGACATGTGCTAATAGCAAATGTGATTTAAGTGATCATAAATGATGTAGACACATTGAGGAGGACTTAATTACAGTTGAGATAGACATTAAATATTGCTCTCACTGAGAATAAAAAATGCAAAGTTGGAGATAGATAATTTAATGATGTAAATAATAGCTGTGTGAATAAATTAAAATAAAATTTGTTTCTTTTATTTTTATTAAGTTCTCCGTCCCTCACAAACTCAAATATGCCTCTCTGGCATCTTATAACATTATTTTTAGTGTGATAAATCATAATTCAAAAGTATATTACTTCAATTGTTAGTTATATGTAGGATAGGAACCCATCATAATTTTATTACAAGTTTAGAATAGTTCATTCACTGCAATACATTTTGAAATATCTGAAATGTGTGGCCCACTGAAATGTGGGTCTTTGGGCAGTTGGTTTTTTTTTGCCGTCCTCTAGACACGGCTCTGCATTCCATGGCTGCAAAATCACAGCGTTGTGTTATGTAATAAGATGTTAAATCATATAATTTAGTTTGATTAGCATTGAAAAATGGAAATATATAAATTCTGCTCATTAACGTTGTCTAAGTTTAAAAATAATTATACTGTTTAATGCAGCAGAATGTTTACATCAAACTGGACTTTTATTTTGCCATATATATTGCTTATTTATTAATGCAAACCACGCCTCACTACTGCAGAATAATTAATTCAAAGAAATACATTTATTTGTTATGTGCATGTATTTCATGTTTACCTGATTTCATCAGTGTGTTCCACTTTTATTTTGCTAACCTATCTTACTTCAATACATCTTTCTCAAAAGTGAGTGTTTGGTTCAAAATCATAAATGTCTGAAATAGATACAATTGTCTACATAGAAGATATAATTTTGAAAACAGTTTCAGGAAAATTTTAAGTTTTAAATAATGGAGAATATGCATCTGTTGGGTATTTTAATGAACACAATACAAATGTTAAAAAATATTATTAACTAAACTGTGTGCACGAAGCAGAGTTAAAAAAAATGTGGCCTGAAACATTAAAAAGACTGTTTTGAAAGTGTTACAAATTTTGATGTCACTGGGTAATGCTTGGTGGGAAAAAACTCTTGTATAATACAAATGCCTGGTCTGGCATGTTTACATGTGGCACATTGTTAATTTTTGTAATTTTTGAGCTTGGTTTGTTTAGTATTTGGTGATTTGTACAGTGTTTAAAATATTTTTTTAAGATGTTACCAAGCATAATTTTATAGTTTTGGCAACTTGCAGTTTCAACCAATTTTATCAGCAATTCTCTGAAATTACACCTTCAAAATGATAAATAAAGAATTTTTGTGAATTACATCTTAAAATGTTCTACATTTGGGAGTTGTATTAACTACAGCATTTTTAAATAGTTTTTTAAAATATTTATTAGTGACTCAATGCTTAAATTCATGGCTCATCACAGTTTTTGCAACTGCACTTTTAAAATTTTTAATAAAGTTTTTTGTATATTCCTACATTTATTTCTCAGGTAATCAATTGATATGCTTGTTTTACATTTGTAAAAATATTAAAAATATTTACACTGCAGTTAAACTGATAATTAATTAGTTTATTTCGTATTGAACCAAATTATTGGCCTAACTTAACTTTCATGGATGACAAGGTGGGTAAAAAAATTTTAATATATATATATATATTTTTTCTTTCTTATAAGTACAATTTAGTTTAAACCTGTATTTGCATGTTGTATTTAAAATTCTCTTCCGAATTTGGGACCATTTGTACATGCTTCTGTTGTATTTTATAACCAAATGCATGACTTGGTTTATCGTACAGATGATGGGTGACGGGCCATCGGCTGCCATAATATCAGGTCTCGTGCGGACAGTGACACCTAAACACACATGACTGCTCTATGCTATAAGTCAGAATAGTTTAAAAGTGCTTAATTGTTGTACACTCATAAATTCTTGTAGGATTATTATTTAAAAGTACTAGCAAAAATATTATGTTGAGGGGAAAAAAAAGTATTTAGGCTTCATAGGGATTAATGTATCCCAGTTAACCGGTAAGCTAATGTTTTGTTATTTCCTGAATTGTATATATTTCACTATTTAACACAGCATAAATGTAAATCAGTTACATGTCATATCATACGTGAAATGATCTTCATGGCTGATTGTGGGGAAAACTGGAAACATACCATCTCACTGAATAGTTTTCACCCAATATTTTTGGAATATTTTTCGTATATTGAGACAGGAACAAATCACTTTATGATTGTTTGTGTGGGTGTCATTCTATATGTAAATTTCATGCACAATCTGAAAGGTATCATTTTACCATAGTGTTGAGTTCACCAATATTTTTTGTAAAATTCACGTGGTTACCATAGGCATATAGAAGCAGACACTGTTAACTCAAATAGGGCAAACAAATCCTTACCAAAGATACCCAAAGTCCAGGTTCTGTGGTTTTATAGCTGTGATATATTAAAATTGTGTGATATTTAAACAGAATATTTACTACCTGCGAATCATGTATATTTACAATCAATGACCACGTATTCTTTAGATATTGTAGAAACATGTTCTTGGTTACTTCTATTATTATTTTTATGGTGGTAGTGCAATATTCTTTGTCTATGTGGACTTGGGAAATGTTATTTCATACCATGTATTTTTGTGAATATTTGCAAGAAACTCTTTATAAGTAGTGTTTCGTCTATATGATATGATTCTTGTTCTCTCAAATGTATTTGTGGTATGAAATAAATGTGGATAAATGAAACAATTAATAAATTTTCCCAGAAAATATAGGCCAGTATTAAAATAAATAAAATTAACACTGGCTGCTGATGTCAAGCGCTTTGTCTGTCAACATAACAAAGTGAACATTCGTAATTTACTCTGTATTATAATGTTGGCAGTACCATAGAACCTACTTCAGCTGACTTCAGCAAACAAATGAGTAAGATAAGGTTCTTTCATTATACCGTTGAGTTGCGGCTATTCTTGTATGCTGCTTGGCTAGAAGCACCAGGCCGTGGTTTGACAATGTTATGTTAGAGTGGTCACCATGTTGAAGTAAAGTGTTTCGGCAGGAATTAAAAGTAATTTTTTTTTTTAAGTTTTTTTGTATACAGGCATAAACATTTGAAGTTAATTGTAATTATTAGTCAACATTTATAGCAGAAGAAAATTAAAACACAAAAAAGTGTATGCATCTTCCCCATTATTATTTTTTTAGGACCTTAAGGATTAATAATCTTTAAATTGATGACAGATGCATTTCTTTTTTAATGAATGCAATTTAAATTTTTAAAAACTTCAAATTTATAACCATATTCCATTTTAATTTACTTCCTACTCGCTCTTCACTTAGCAAATCACCTTGTCTGATACAACATTGTGTCTTCAGAAAACACAGCACTGGGTTGCTTGTTTGATTATGGTTTAACTTATAAGTTATTTGTGTACTTACTCCTTTAAGAGAAGATATAGTCATATTACATCTTATTTATCCATGTAATTGACATCAGACATTCCTAGAATATAGACATGATGTGTATAGTGAGCCTTAAACAAACATGATTTGAATTCCTTGTTTACAGAGTCCTAGGTGGGAAAGAACACATCAAATGCAAGATAACTTAAATAAAGTGCCTAATGCAAAACTTAGAAAAAAAAATGGTTGCCACTTCCTGAGAAAATGGTAATAACCCCAGAATTAAAGGTTATATAGGCTGTTCATGGTAAAGTAAGCACTTTTGAGGCCCTAGTTACTTTTTCCTTTTATTTTTTTTTAACCTTTAACCACCATTTTAAATAAATACTGCCATGTAAGCAATAAAAACAGTATGTATATTCCACCGCACTCTGAAGTTTACATATAAGGCTAAAATAAAATATATCTATTCACTATTATTCCAAATGAAACTGCTTTCAAAAGTGCTCACTTTACAGTGAATAGCCTATAGCTGTAAAGAAAGTAAAGGGTTGGCCGTATTTGGTGCTTTGGCTAATTTCTAATGGTGTAAATGCAATAAAAAGACAAGAAATTTCTACAGTGTTTTGAAGATCTTTTAAAGAAAAGTATTGCCGTCAGAGATTTGAACTTGCATACTTTGCATTTTAGCACAACTTTTTTAAACCCCTCCTAAATTTCTACATTAAGATACCGAAAATTTATCCTTTTGCTTTATGTAAACAAAAACATTACCATCTGATGTCTATATTTCAACTATCAAAAGCTTTTTTTTTCTTTCTTCAACCACTTGTCAACAATTTTTTGCACAAGACTTTTTTTCCCTGGTAACTGGTAAAGAGAGTGATTTAAACTTAGATCTCTGGCTCTTGTTAACTGCCAAAAAAAAGTGTAATTCACATGTAACCTATGGGCATGTGTTAACTGCCAAAAGACTAATAATTCATAGTTATAATTGTGGTCAGTGTCATTTTGTATTTAATTTTATGATTGATGTGTATACAGGATATTTCCCTGAAGAAGTAGGTAAATAAAATTGACCACCAAAAGATAACTTTGTAAGAGATACAGTCTGCTGGCTTTGTTTAAAAAAAAGTTGTTCAAAATAGGTGGTGTTTGCATTTGTCATTGCTATTATTGAAATTCAGGAATTAGAGAGTTATTTTTTCAATGCAAAAGGCACTGTCACAGTCACCTTTTCTGTATGATTTGTGATAATAGGTCTAGCTAGGTTGGTCTATATAAAAAAGATTAACATAAATGTCCACAATTTTTTTTACCATTGTAGGTTGGCTTTATGTTTTTCAACAGTGTCTATTTCAATGGTTGAATTTGTGATTATTTTACAGGTTAGTGTTATTTTTTATATATCAAATTACACCTTAATATTATTATTATTTTGCAATGACTGTTTAACTGTTTATCCGAGTGGGGGGGNTATTGGGTATTTAAGCTTTTGTGCATATCATTCATGTTGCTTATTTTATCAATTTATCATGTAACCGTAGCTATGACAAACAAGATGGTGGCTTACATTGTAAACAATCTTATACATACACAGAAAAAAACCCATAACTTTTATTTTGCTCATATTTTTTCAGCATGGTTTACTAGGCTTAATTTTTTCTTTCTGGCGAGATTCCAATACTTTCAGCAATTTATTGGGACTTTGGCAAATATTAATTTCAGAGAAATTTCTAAACACATTACATAATTTTGTTTGTCACCTAGAGTAAATTTACATAGTTGTGAAACATAAACAGATGCGGTCTTAAAATAATGTTCATAGCCATAAACATTGTTCACAGTTAAAACAAATGAACTTCGTAAATCCGCTAAACACCTTCACACACTTAACCAACTTAAGGCCTATTGAACAATGGCAATTTCATTAGATCATCACTTTATCCATACAATGAAAAGAACACTGGTTGCAGTATTTTGTAAACCTGCAGTAAAAACACAAATTGGTCACAACTTTGTTACTTAACTAGGTAGATTAAAAGGATGTGTACAAACTTTATTATATAATTATAACTATTATTTGCCTCAAGAGAAAATTAAAACTCACTGAAGACATTTGTTATGTTACAGTTTTTGCCAACTTCCATCCTGCCATCATATATGAATACAAATTTGATAAAGCTTTGAACATTAAAATCACATTTCTATTGTGAATCACAATTTGAAAAAAGAAATGCTTTACCTATAGTATCTTCATATCCCATAAAAAAACCTAGAGAGTAATGTCTACACAGAATATTTTGCACTCATCGGACAGCAAAAATATATATTTTTAATACTCAACAATGAAATTTTTTTACCAGTGATGTGTGAAAATGTGAATATTTAGATCAAATATATTTCCAAATGTCATACTGAAAACAATAACATGTTACGTTTACATTATTTCTTATTAACCATTGCAAACACAGCACCACTATAGCTGTTTTCAATTCATATTGATTACAAAATAAATATAATATTTTACAGACAATAGGTAACTGAAAATTTCATTTAATCAAAAATAGAATACTTTAATGTTATTAACATTATTAAACATTTGTTGCCCGTAATTTATTTAAAACAGGCAGACATTTTTTAACCTGGGGTGATGTTGCAAAGGTTTGTTTCAGAAAGTGTGAAGATATTGTGGATATTGTGATTGTACTATATCATTATTGCATGGGTTAAATCTAAAAGATAACAGCGTATCCACTTATAGATGGGCAGGTAATTTGGTGATAACTGTAAAACAATTGAATGAGATTATTGCTGGTAAGAAGTTTAACCACATCCTTTACATTAATGTTCATTTAGTTCACTAGGCAGGAAAATTCATTGTGTGACTCGTAAACTTGCAACATGTTATACATTTTCTATAAAAGAAATCTTTTAGAGTATAATTTGAGTTTTATTAATACATCCACATACAATTATTAACTATAAAGTGTTCAACAAAACCATTTTGTTTTCTGGACATTCCTAAAAAAATAAATGACAGAAATAAAATTAAGTTAACAGAAATACACTGGCATTTGCTCCAAAACCATAAATTATTAATGATCTGTGAACAGTACACAATAACTTGTAAAAATCTAATGAATAGATCCTAATGAAGATTTTTCTCTTTTGTTCGTCCTGTTTATTATTTGAGTAGAATGAGACAATTATGCAGATTGTGGCATAATGTGAAACAATAATAAACATTATATATATGTAACTTATCCAGAAGACAAATTATTACACAATATATTACCATCAATTGAAATGTATACATAGTATTTATTTGCATCATACTTACATGTTAAAGGTGTTTGGTATTTGTTGTAATTGAACCAAAATGTCCCTATCCTCTTTTTTAGAGTTGTGGAAATGGACATTCACTCTTCTTTCAATGAGTTTCTAAGCAAAACCTCCTTCTGTTATCCATTATTTTTCGAAGACATTTATTTTATGTGTGGGACGTGCAGAAGCATAACTATGTAACAACAATGTCCCATTTGCTATATATGAGTATAATAGGTACAATTGCTGCTACTCTGTGATGCCATCAGAGGGAGTAAGATATTATAAAATAGGGACCATCATGGTAAAGTTGCATTAAATATATTTTTTTTTGTTTCAGAAATAATAAAATATTAGTTTCTACAACTTTGTAGTATTGATCTATAACTCTTTTGTCAATATGTGACTGTTATTGAACACAAATGTCAAATAAAAGCTTTCCAGGAGTTAAAATTTTTTTAAAAGTAAGGTGTAATTTTTTAAATATTGGTTTTTTAATAATGTCTGGATAATAATATTTTGTGAATTTTAAGAAAGACTTTGCCATATTTGTTTGTTTTTTTATTTTTAGTCAACATTATTTTGAAAAATAACAAACATTTTTTATTAAAAACTTAAAAACATATTAACCATTACTGTATTGCATCTACAATCCAGTCTAGCTTCCAACTTAATCCCCATTGTTAAATAGTTCAATGTGTGTTCTTGAGTATACATTCCAATTATTCATGCACGTTGTGACCTTTCTGTAACCCTTAAAATAAACAACTAAATGTAGTTTTATTGGTTTTACTAATATAATTTTATAGACCCTATTTGGTGATATAATATTTAATTTATGTTAGGCAACTTAATTGGTAATATTCATAAGAAGTACTGTTACATGATGCCTG